>JAEAOA010000946.1:82500-213207 GCA_016746295.1 Potamilus streckersoni | reverse complement strand
CTTAGTCAATTATCCATTCTGTTATTACTTCATGCCAAGATGTCTCACAAACCTGACTATAGTCTTAAAAGACCAGTCTGGAAAATTATCATGTCCAGTGAAACACATTTATTGGCAAGCAAACTTTTGTATTAGCTACCAAGAAATTTATACAAAATATAAGTACATTTTTGTATTAGTTGCCAAGAAATTTATATAAAATACAAGTAAATTTTTGTATTAGTTGCCAAGAAAATTATATAAAACACAAGTAAATTTTTGCATTAGCTGCCCAAAAAATTATATAAAAGTAAATTTTTGTATTAGTTGCCAAGAAATTTATATAAAATACAAGTAAATTTTTGTATTAGTTGCCAAGAAATTTATATAAAATACAAGTAACCTTTTGTATTAGTTGCCAAGAAATTTAGATAAAATACAAGTCAATTTTTGTATTAGTTGCCAAGAAATTTGACCCTGTGCAGTGCAGCAGCAAGGGGGTACATTGCAGTCTCTAATAATAAATATTAATTGCACTTGCACCACCTTTAAATATACATATGACCTATCAAAAGCAACTCTGATTGCACTTGCATAGCCTTCAAACCCTCCAATGGACTATCAACAGCAGCAAAGACTGCTTCTAGTTAAGACTGCTCTATACTGTCCAATGCATTTTAAAGCTAAAAACTTCATGTATTTTTATGTCTGTGTGGTTGTGATTATGTGATTGTGAACATAAGTGTACAAGTGGTGTTGATATCTGACAATATTAAGTCTACCTTTTACTTTTTATTTAAATTGTATTACCATTATATGATTACAAGCAAACATACTTTATATTTTCTTTTATTCAAATATGAATTTCAGGTTATTTTCTATAAATTTAGATAAGTAGATAACTTATTTTCATTTGTACAATATCACTTTGTGTGGGTTGTGCATACTGATCCCCTAACCCCTCAAAAAACACTTTTTTGGCCATTCCTCAAAGTTTGCAGATGGGGCATTTTCCTTCTTTGCCAACAGGAAATTACTTTCATAGCAGCTGTGGTGCATTCTCCTGAATAAATTGTACAATACTTTTTGCTAAAGGAAGTAATATGTTCTATAAATTACCTAAATCAGATTATTTCTTCAAAGGCAAATATGCCCTCAAACCTCTTTGTACTGGAAGAATATAGAACTTGTATTTCAATGCCCTGTTCTGTTAGAGGGGTTATGCAGTTCAGAATCATTTTGGTTGAATAATTTACCATGACTTGGAAGGTTCCATATTTTATGTATATTTATATTGTGTGTTTAATGTTTGTCTATAATTGATGATAGTAAAGGTCATTTGTAAACAATGTTTTACATACTTAATTTGTCCATTATTGTGGGTTGAACTTTAAGATAATATTTGTAAATGTGTTTACATAACATTTAGACCATGGAAGGTTATAGAAGTTAATTTGTATATGAATTTGATAGGAAATTGACCCACATCCTGGTTATCTTTTTAAGTCTTAGCTTTTAAATATAAGATTGCATTTGTAAACAAAACCTTCATTCCTATCTTAATATCAGTCTCTGATGAAATCATATTCAGATGTGTTCAGCTATAATTTAATTTAAATTAATTTAAATTATTCAGTTCAATTAGAAAGTGCATATTAACATTTTTGGACAAAACAAGATTTGGGGATTATTGTGAATCCATTAAAAGACATTCAGGATTATATCAGTGTGATACACCAAGACTGTTGGTGCATCAGCAAATTTAAGATTGGAATTCATTTGGATCATCTTTGAAATTCATTTGGAATACTTTATAATTTTGGACTTGTGATAGAATTTCTAACATTATCTGGAATTAAATTCACAATACTATAAGATCCTATTAAAATTTAAATTTTATAACTCACAGAATGAAATTATTTGTTGAATGTTACTAAACTTGTTGGTTTTGCTTTTCTTATACTTAGTTTAAGACCATAGTCTTAATATTCATACAGCTGCTTAAAGTTGAGTCCAACTGCAAACAACATAGACTCTGCTCTGCCATCATTTAATGTGCCAGGAGATCAAGGTCTATGTTATATTAATTACTCCTAACAAACATCATAAATCTAGATGTCCTGGTGCATTATGAGACAGCAGATTTGGGTCTGTGGAGTTTGCAGCAAGTTCATACAATATGTTAGAAAATACAATTTGTCACAAATCCACACAAAATGATACCCCCAAAAAACAAATTAATTCATGATATCTATCTAACATCAATATCTGCACTTACTTGCATCAACATTTTCCTCTACAGAAAAATTATAGGTTTCTTTCTCAAAGCCAGGTGAAGCCTCATTAAGTGGCTCAATGAAGACAGTGAGTAAAAGTGTTGAATTCATCGATGGCTCTCCGTTATCCTGTGCAATGATGAGGACTTGCAATGTCTGATTGCCAGTCATGTTTGATGTAGATACGTTGCGCAAATGAAGAAGGGTATTTATTTCGATCCTAGATGAAATTTGTACAGCACCTGTAGTAGGATTGATTTTAAAATAGTGAGCATCAAGACTTTTTTCAGAGGAGTAGGTCACATGACTGTTATTCGTATTCTTTTCATCCTTATCTCTCACATTTGGCACAAGTAATATCGATCCAACAGGTGATTGATCTACAATGTAACTACTTGCATGTGTAATATTTTGTGTACCATCCTCACTGTAAAATACTGGTGGATTGTCATTTTCATCCTCAATCTTGATGACCACTTTTATGGAGCTAATGCAAGGGGGATTCCCATGGTCTTTA
This sequence comes from Potamilus streckersoni, assembly GCA_016746295.1. NCBI lineage: Eukaryota > Metazoa > Mollusca > Bivalvia > Unionida > Unionidae > Potamilus > Potamilus streckersoni. The sequence goes on along the minus strand of JAEAOA010000946.1, from coordinate 210,435 downwards.
GCATATATTTCTAGAGCATAATGATCTTTCTTCTCTCGGTCAAATTCCTTAAGAGACCTCAATGTTCCATTACTGTCCACACTGAAGCTGTCAAACAGACCTGCAGGATAATAGAAAATGCAAATTATTTAAAGTTATAAAAAATATGGATGCAGAATATGCATTTTAAGTGTAGCATGCAACTGAAGTAGAGTGTGAAGAAGGGATCAGTTCCCTGTGAAAATAGTGTCCTTAGTGTTGATTCAAATAACATTTTCAAATTTGTAAGTCAAGCATGACCACAAATCTGTCAAACTTGTAAGAAAAGATGAAAATCAAGTGTTTTGAAAATAATGCCCTCTATCATATTTGGTTAGACTCCACTATATCCTTCAAATTTTATAAGTGGAAATTGAAGTCATGATACAAGAGCAAACTTTAAAGCCAAATAGAAGTTTGTAAATTTTTTATGCATAAAATAGATGACAGAACTGAATCTAATTAAAGTCTATTCAATTTAAATCAACATATTAAAATTAGTTTTAGTCTATCAGGTCCATAAAAATTAATGTATCAGTGGTAACAAAATTCATGATGCATTAGAAACGTTAAACAATAGACTTGACAGAAAGATACAACAATTGAACTTGATCAGCATTCTTTTATGAGTCAAAATGAAGTTCATGATGCAATAAGGGGAAACAAGTCAAAAAAGTGTGGTAAATTTAGTCAAATTTTGACAGAAATGAGTGAAAATTAAACATGACCTATGCAAACTCACCAAAAATACCATGAACATTACATTATGTCCAAAATGCATTTTCTAGTCCTCTGTGGAGGCTCTTGTATAGAGATTGATTACTCATCAAGAGATCTCAGTCTGCTTGATGTAATCTTGAACTAATCTTAAAATGCAAAAATGGTCTTTCTTTTGGTTAGACCTACCAGGTACAGTACCATGACCATTACATCTAACCTTTAGATCCCATAATCTATAGACTTCTTTATTAGCTTATTATCCTAAATTTTTTTTTAAGAACTTATTCTAGAGGAAAATTATTTTGTAAAGCCAATTTTTGTTTAGCCTCAAAGACCTTGACCCTTTTATGTTATGATCCTAAAATTAATAGGACTCTCACATACTTTAGGTGCAAGCCTTCCACAAACTTTGGTCATGTTACATCTTACAGTTATTATACAAAAATCACCTTTTTATTTATAATCATGGTTGAAGTTATAAAAAGAAAAATGGTGGTACCAGATTAGGTAAATATGAGAAATAATCAAGATAAAAACAAAACAAAAATTTGTGGGTTGCACAGAGAAATGTGTGAGGGACATGAATGACCTGCCAAATTTGTATACTCAAAGAACCTATAACCAAGATAAAAATGCAAATGAAAACAGGCATAATTAGACCAACATTGACAAAAAAAGATATCCCAAATTTAATGCAAGTCTTGTTAATATCATGTTCAGTTCATAAATTACATAAAATAATGATTGCTTTTTGCCCCTTCTCCCTTTGCAGGGTTTCTTCACATTATGATGTACATGGTGATGTTATTTAATTTCTGGCATAATTTTTGTGTCATGTGCCAGTTACCATGAAAATTGCAGTCAGAGAAAGATAAAAAAAGACACAAAATTGTAAACATTTTGTCCAACATTATTTGATGCATTTAAAATGATGATATAAATTTTTTTTCATTTTTAAGCAGTGAAATTACATACCAAGATTTAATTACAAATAGGATACAAATTTGCTTGTAAGAGTCAACAATTAAACAGATTTGCTATTTAGAGTCAAACAATGATGCACTTGGTCCTTTGAGTCAATGATAAATAACTCAAGTCAGCTTAAAAGAATCACAAATTTCAATGAAAAATTTTAGTTGTTATTAATATTACATTTAAAAATAAACAGATGAAATTTACAAATAAAAACAAAATCATTCCCATCAGGAAAATTAAACCCATTTCTCTATCATATTAGTATCCATTAAAGAGATAGCTGCACAAATTTCGTCAGAGAATCAGCTCAGTTCAGAACACGGAGACAGCCATCAAGGATACCTCTCAATTACCTTCAGAACTTTTATCATTTCTCAAAATTTAGTATAAGGCATCTTATGATAGCAAAGTAAGATCTCACATAATATATGGATTAAAGTATATTTATTTTGATTATTATTTAACCATAAACTGGAACAATAATTTATAAAATAATAGTCAAACATTTTTGTTTTACATTTTTGTTACAAGTTGTAGTTGTATATCAATACACAAAGGTAGACAGTTGTATCACAATATATGTCCCTCCACAGAATATGGCATGGGAAAAAGAAACAGATTTTTCCTGGTAAATTATGTTTCTTTGAGAATACTTACCCAATAACCTTAGAAGAACTACTACTATGATATTATGCTTGGTAACACATTTGAAGATGCCAATTTTTCCTAGTAAAATGTTTTAACATGAAAACTTATCCAATCATAATATTTTAGTAGTAGATCTTCTAACATATTATGATTGAGTAACATATTTGAAAAAGAAATATAGATACAGAGGACATTTCACAATCAAGCATAGTCCTACATTATAAGATATTGATCCTGATATAGTGAATGATGACCCTCCATCTTTCATGTCTTATATTGTAGGACAAAACTCAGTGCAGATTTAGCAATCATCAAACTGCCAAAATGTTGCAAAGTATACAATGTGCTTTAGGCATATAAGGACAATATCATAATGATTTTACTTTCAGGATTAAGCCTTTTCTTTTGAAACCTCACTAGTAAAGTGGTAATAAATGCTCTCGCCCCACATCAGTAGTCTCAGGTTTAATATAAGTGATTTCAGCAAATTCAAGGGTATTGGATATCAACCTGAGACTGTTAGTTTCCTATGGATTCTTTGGTTTCTCCCATTCAAGATCACTTAGGTCTAACAACTGAGTGATTTAGGGACTGGTTTTGATTTATCATATTTTTACAGCACAGCAGCAGTTTAAAGATTGTATTGCCTTGCCCAACTATACAACACAGTAACTGATGTGGGTTGATCTGATAGTGGGAATCATACCAGCATCTTATTTGCTGGGAGATCATAAAACTGAGCTTTAAGTTATATTGGTTACCTACTACCTGATAATCAGAAAAGAAACATCATTTATGTTTGGTGGGAATAGATATCAAAGAATCTTGTGATTTCCAGGACTGGTTTTGCATCCCAACCACTAAACCAATATGGTTCAAGGTACATGGTTAAAGTCTAAGAAATTCTAGAACAATTTACATGACATAAATAGAGTATAGAGAAACTTACCTTACTGAACACTTCCATGTATTGGACACTTGCTCAAAAATTTAGACTACTTTTCCTATATAATTTTAACCTCTTTATGATGGCCAATATAGGAATGATTTTACTGTATTTAATGTTAGAAATACTCAAATGCAATGGTTTTAATTTAGATCCATTTACATATGTGTCAACATTTAACCTACATAGCCAAAATATTCTGTGAAGAAACATCCTCTTTACACTTTTTCAAGTATTGATTCGCATGCCCCATAACCCCCCCATTCCCAAATCAGCATTCAGAAGATGGATCTATTTGTAAGAATGTTGTGCAAACCAAGCATCACAGTCAAGTGCTAAGGCTAAAAATAGATTATTTTCTGAGCGTTTGAAAAAATATACAATTTTATTTCTAATTTGGAAAGGAAATTTTAACTATCACAAATGGTATTACGTCTGAAAAGTTTTATCTGAATGGCTGATGGTGCGAACTCAATCTCACTGTTTTATGATCTCCAGGCCTGATCTTGAAATTAAAGCCATTTAAAGACAAGAAAACTTCAATCATTTACTCCATATAAGTCATACAAAAGATGTTTTATTGTATTACAATATTTCTCAAATGATATGCATGGAAGGGAATTGCTTTTAAAAGTTTTGAAAAGTAGAGGGTGATGTTATAATAGGTAAAAACTTTCTCATTTGAAAATTTGCCATATTTTTTTTACAAGTAAGGAACCAGGTTATTATTAAGCTATAACCAAGCATATGTCCTTATCATGATAAATCACATTAAGTATTACTAATTGTTATAATCAAGGAAACAATTAACATTCATTGATACATTTATCTACTTACTTGAGTCATTCATGAAGATGGTTACATTTCCATTTTCCCCATCATCTAGGTCAAATGCAGAAAAATTGCCAATAACTCTGGGTATTGTGTTTTCAGGGATAGGGTACTCAAAATTTTGTGTGTAAAATTTGGGACAATTGTCATTAACATCAAGGATATGTATGATAACATTGGTGACATTCCAGTTTAAGCCATCAGTGGCTTTGACATTTAAAATGTACTTTGGTGTCTTTTCTCTGTCAAGCATCCCTGTAAGATAAATGTCACCTGAAATGAATAATAACTTTATTTAAATAATAATAATAATAATAATAATAATAATAATAATAATAATAATAATAATAATAATAATAATAATAATAATAATAATAATAATAATAATAATAATAATAATAATAATAATAATTAGAAATAGCCAGAAGAGAAATTATAAGTTCCAATTGGTAGATTTTAAACCTGAGAAGGGCAAAATAAATTAATTTCCACTACAATTCAACAAGCATAATCAGACATTTACTTAACCCTTTACCTCATGCAAGCACTCCTCCTCCATTCACATACAAGCACCTTTTGATGCCAGCTGTAAATATCAGCCATTTTGAGCAGGTTTTCATAGCACCACCTTTGGGGAAAACTCCCTATTAAATGCTACATTCTCTGATGTGAATGACCATTACATCAAATCACGATGGTCACTGTTTATGCTCTGGTTGAAATCTGCTATTTAAAGCAACTGGTTCATATTCTCCACTCTCCAAAATGGAGGTCACATATTTCATTCAGTACTTACTTGAGTTTTTATGATTAGAATCATGAAAGTTTCAATAACGTAGGTAAAGACTTTGATACTGATGTAGGAAGCCATTAGTTTTTATAAATTATCAAATTCAGCTGATTTAGTGATGTAGATGCAAACAAAGAACTTACAAATTTTGAGTATGAGAAATGGCAGCTATGGCTGGTCACACAGCTTCACTGACTAGAAGGTGAATGAGTTCTTTCAAGATTTTAAAGGACATTAAAAATTCTTCGTGGAAAATAATTATACAGCTATAATGATTGTATTTTACTCTTAAATCTTTCTGTATATAATATATGTGTATCAAAAACATAAAATGATTAAAATTGCTGTTAAACATAATATACACTTCACCACTTAACAAACCTATGTGTATGGAGTAGAATAAGTAACAGATATTCTATTTAAAGTGGGTAACTTTGCTATATGTGTATTGAAGGGCTAAAATGTCATACACTAAATGAAGTAAAGGGTTAAATTCTGAGATGACAAAGATTAGGGTGTGGGTCATGTGCAATACTAAAGTGAGGTGGTAAATAAGTAATATCATGTATCTGAGACATGGTGAACAGAAGAATGTCTGCATTAACAGGGTGATTTGCAGAAGCCTACCTTTTCGAGAATCGATTATGAATTTGTCATCAGCTCCTGAGACAATACTATATTGTATCGAAGTATTTCCACCAACATCCATATCATATGCAACAACTTTGCCCACAGATGATGATGTGTTGATATTCTCCTTTATCTCTATTTTATATGACTGGTTTACAAACTGTGGAGTGCAGTCATTTTCATCAAGAATATCAATTGTGACTTGGGCAAATGAGCTCTTCCCTTTTCCATCTTGATCTCTAGCAATAACCTAAAATACAAGGTAACATTGTGTGTTCATAAAGATGCTGAAAAATGGTGCTAATAAATACAGTACAATATCAATTACTTGGATCTATTAGGAGACCTGGACTATGAATTGATAACTTTAAGCACAATAAATTGTGTATAGGGGTACACCTCTTTAGTTCATATGATTGAGAAAGCTGGATTACTAGAATAGAAATAATAAAGATTTACTCTAGTGTATCAAATTATATAACCAAATGATGGTCACAGGAAGACAGCATTAAAGGGACATACTTCATACGATAGTGCTGAATAATTTGCATCTATTGTTTTTATCTCTGCAAGTTTTGGTATCTAATCATAGGTCATATATAAATTCTACTAATAAGGCAGATAATTAAATGAACATTCCCCATCTCTCCTGCAAACATTCATCTAATGCATGTTGCATAACTTCTCCCACCTAAAGATAAGATAAAATCTTGACTAATACAAATAAGGTATTGTGAATGCATGAAACTAAAATAACTCCAATTTGAGCAAACACTGATAGCCTGTCATGACAAATCCTCTCCCCTTCTTGTTAATATATTGCCTACATACTTACACCTGACCCCAAATCCATCCCCTAGTACAATGACTTTGGGATTGAAGTCCAAAATACATCATATATACAACCTGGTAGCCAAAAATGTGTCTGTTATTGAAATGTAATTACATTTGATCTTCTCATCCCCTTCACAAAAAGCCCCTTGGAGGAAGACAAACATAACACACATTTTGTACATTCTTACATTATAAACACGTAAAATACCAAGCTTGATAAAATTCAGTCCTAAGTCTAGGAGGACGGACAGACAGACAGACTAATGGATAGATAAAGACTATGACAATATCTGCAATACTAAAATGTGGCGATGCAAAGACTAAACAACTGACATTATAGAAATGTGTGTATGAATATGATCTAAAATCTGCCAGCTGTGTGGCAGCCCCTTTTAAAGAAATCCATTAAAAAAACAACATAAAATTGACTGTTACCATATTATAGTTCTTTATATGTCCAACTTCCATTTCTAGACAAATTTGGAACCAGTTACTAATTAAACCAGTGTCTGATTAAAAAACCAGCCCTACCTTTTGACGAATTTTATTACTAATTGGCTGGCTTCTTTAATCTTATCATAGGAAAAACTACTTGTAATATACACATCCAGATAAAACCATGAATTTACAGAAAATATTTTCCTGCTGTAAAATGTATTGATATACTGATTATTTTCTCATATAATCATATTTAATTTGTTTGTGAATTATTATTTATCGAAGAGCACAGTGTCAAGTTATCAAACTCTACTATGTATGCATGCAAACTTCATAGAACTAGACAATCTGTTGCACAAATCTGAGTCTATGCAGTATGTTAGAAGTAAACAGTAGAACAAACAACATAGACCCTAATCTACTGATGTATTTTGTGGCAGCAGATCAGGGTACATTTGCAGATGGACCCAACATATAAATGAATACATGTGGTATTCTACTTACTGTAAAGTTGTATTGTGACTGTGTCTCCCTATCAAGCTGTTTAATTGTGTATATTGTTCCAGTAGTGTCATTAATTTTGAAGAACTCTGTACCATTCAATAAATATCTTATTCCAGCTGTTCCATTTTCTCCAGAATCTCTGTCCTCAGCATGTATGTGGGAATTCTGAAAAAATAGTTTTGAAAAAATGAATAAAGAACATAAGTATAGGCTTTTAAGATTTCCTTTCAAGCTCTCAGGTATATAAAACAACATTTAAGTAATTCAAAGAATTACTCTGGCAAGTTTGTTTCATCTTGTCATCATAATATATCCTTAAAAATAGTGTTGCTTTGAAATAAAACACCAAACCAAACCAAACCAAAATTCCACCAATGATAGAACCATAATCATTACAAATTTCATGTTATATGTTATTCTTTGTATACTTTTAAATAAATATTTTTTTAAATATAGTATATTCATATTTCAATAACAAATATTTTCTTTGGCTCCTAAATTTTAATACTGTATTTCTCTGATAATATGACCTGGGGCTAGCTTAGTATGTCTTTCAAAAATTGTGGCATGGGCTTATTTTCAGATATGACTATCTTATATTAGAGTCAAATCATCAAAATGAGATGCATCCTGCTCACTCTATTAGACTGTGGGTAGTGGTAGTGAAACGAAGCACATTATTTATCTTTTAAATCAGACAGTCTTCAAATCCTTTAGAGTTCCCAAGCCAATGTCATGAAAGTAGTGTGTAATCATATATTGTGAGTACTACTGTTGGTTGGTTGGTTGAATTTTTATGGCGCACCAGCACAAAGAGGCCATTTAGCACCATACAAAAGGTTATATTCTTCATTATATACAAATGGGAAAAAGGGTCTGTATCAGCCAGTGATACGAAACCAAATAGCTAAATTTAAAATGATAAGAATGGTAATGGTGATAAAAAATAGTTTCCCGATCAACAGGGATTGCAAATAATATATGACAGCGAAAACATATGAAAGGTAATTAAAATCTAGCAACCGTATATATAAAGCACATAAAAATGTTTAAGATGATAAAAAAGAAGTTATAACTTATGATATAGGTTTACTTCTTTAAGGAAGTCTATAACATAAGAAATACTAACTGTATCAAAGAGCTCCTTCATGTCTTGCACATTGTAATATTGATTACATGTAGATTGGAGGTCGAAACACTCCAGCATAAAGTGCTTAACAGTGAATCGTTCATTGCAAGATATGCATTCTGGTGGGTCTTCTCCTTTTAGTATGTAGGAGTGGGTTAAATAAGTATGGCCGATTCAAATTCTATCAATGACTACCTCCTCCCTACGGTCAGCTCTGTAGGAAGGAGTCCATTCTCCTAGAATTGGCTTGATGGTATGAAGTTTATTATTTACGGCATCATTCCATGAGTACTACTAAAACCCATGCCAACACATGGAGTGGTAATTTAACAAAGAATCGATTTCAATCTAAAATATTTATTTAAAATAATGACCACAATTTAAAAATATTCTCAAATCAGGTGTTTCACATTGTTTTGAATGTATAAGTATGTAATTATTTTTATATTTTGTTTTTGGTACAAAATATTAACCAGGCTAATTTCCTTCTTTTCTACACAAAGATTTTGACTTGGCTGGAACAGGACAGCATATCAGCCATGACAGTGCACTCATTTCCAAGTCATTACCCACACTATTATCAATTTTCCAGAAAGGAAATTCTACTTTACCTAATATACTCAGTCCAACTGCAAACAACATAGATGGTGATCTGCCATTACATTTTGAACCAGTAGAAAATGATCTGTATTGTTTGTTCCACTGATTCCTCCAAATAAAAAGATGCAGCTCTACTGGCATCTTATACAGTGACAGATCTGGTTTGTACATTTTGCAACTTGGCTTGACTTTGAGTGAGTATACATGGTATATTTGGAATAAAGGTTAGATGATGCAATTGCTACAATTGATAAACAGCTTAATTAATAACACTTTAAACTGAAAATGATCCAAAATGATTACCATTATGAATAGATACAATCTCAGACACATAAGCACTGTGTGCTAAAACTGTCTGATAAGTATTTAATTTATATTCCTATTAGGTTACTGAGAAGAACCACTGACCCATAGGAAGCTACTGGTAAGCTCTCTAACATACTTATTTTGATCTAGCCTGAGACTTGCACCCATGCAGACAGAACTGAGATTTTTAAAGGCAAGAGACTTTGACCACTAGGTTACCCTGGGCACCAATATCATCTTTTGAAACAATGTCTTTGACTATTTATGAATGATTATTTATTGAATGAATGATTTTTTCATGACAATGAGACTTTAAAATGAAAAATAATCTATGTTGACTCTTCATTAATTCATTTACAAATTTAATGAATACTTGTGGAAAGGACAGTATATAGACCATTCAAAAACAAAACAAGTTTTCAAAGTGGGACTTACAAATAATACAGCTCCAATAAAAATATTGGGGGGAAAAGTGTCAAGTCATAGTACCATATCCCACGTTCCCAAAAATATCCATGATGCAGCCACTTAAGGATAATTGAAGGCCAGGTCACGGAACTTTTAAAAAATTTTACAATAGGGAATTTTATAATCCTTTAATTTTTTTAGCCTCTAATTTGTCATACATTAAAAACTGATTAGAATGACATGTTTATTATTTAAAAGTATCATCCTGCAGCTGTGATATTGTTAATTTTCACATGAACTTTTTTTAAGTTTTAGAAATATACCTGTCAAGTTGATAAGAAAATTACATTTAACTGTGGGCTCATCAGAGATGTATAATAGGCCTGGCATGGCTTCTGACATGTCACATGACTAATCATGAACCTTGGTGGCACAGTGGTTAGAGAACCAGACTCATGAACAAATTGAAGTGGGTTGAAATCTTTCTACTGAATCAGCCCCATCTGCTACTGCTGGGTGTCCTAATGGCAGTGCACTTTACTCCAATGGCACTAAACATCCAAGTTTGCCTAAAGATTTTTTAAAACTCATGCCCAATATTTTGCTAACACATTACTGTGGTATATAAATCTTACTAATGTATCTTTCATATTTAATTCAGCATGACCTTCTTGGGATAAAGAACCTCCTTAGTGGAGAGCTTCCAGCATACATAAAAGGAACATACTCTTCTACCCTTTGGTACATACACATGTTGGAATTATATATGGCTTCACTGAGATGCACTGATTATGTAAAGCTTTTAAAACTCATTAAATTTACCAAATTATAAATAAATGTACAATGTGGGTATTACATTGAATATAAGTCAATATCTTCTTACTGTCTACATACCATTGTAACTTCTGTATAGTGTTTTAGTGATTCATTTACAGATCCCAAATATCTGTCCTTGTCAAACTTTGGACTGTTGTCATTTACATCCAGCACTTTTACTTGTACCTCACAAGTGCCCTGTAAGATAACAAAAGAATGCTATGTTTTCTTGCACATAATTAATATCAATCCATATGGGACCTTAATTCAATTGATGATCATTATTTCTACATCCCTGTTAGACCCACCTGCAATGTTGGATGACAAGGATATTAGGAATGCTGTATGTAGGAAAACTTGTTTACTTAATCTGAACAACATATGGATTGGAAGACATTTTTGGGATAGACACTAACTAGTTCAGTGTTCAATAAAGTTCCATTTCTGTGATCAGTTCACTCCATGATATGAGATCAGGCAATACCTTCACTGTAAATCACTTTCCTGTAACAAAACATTCATCTAAAATTGATGCTGGATGGACCTAAGATTACAGACAAATTATACAAGACAATGGATGGCATTGTAAATCAGTCTAATCCTTTTCACAAAGTAAGATACGAACAATTGCCGTAAAGATTCATTTCTAGTACTGTACATTAATGAATTTAGCATTCTTTATAGATCATTGAACATTATAATATAGGGCAGGAAAATCAAGAAAATAAATTGATTAAGTGTTATGGTGATGTCACAGTATCACAGAAATATAAAATGTTGTAGAATAAGAATCCTTACAAGGTATCATTGAGATAAAAATTTGGCTGAAATAAAAAAAAAAATTGGTAAAATGAAGCAGCAGCAAATCCATTTATATGAGAAATCCATTAATTCATTTAAAGTCATATAGCAGTATAAAATAGTTCAGAATGATCTGATCATGCATTGCAAAAAAAGCTGAAAGTAAGTCCACATTTTTTTTTAGCTCACACTATCCTATATTTGTCACTATATAACATATAATGTCATCTATCACAAAGTCCAAGAATTCATCTTAATATTCTGATAAAGTTCTGAAATCCTCCATCATTGTCTGGTAAGTCATCTTGGTCTATTAGTAATAAATACCATCTGACTCTTTTTCCTTGGCCTTACTGTAACATGCATGTGTTTATGGAGAGACTGAGCTTGAGTTCTGTAAGCAACACTTTCAAGGTTAAGAAATATACTAAAGGTTGCAACTGAATACATGTCAATTATACACAAAGATCAAATAGCCCCCCCCCTCTGTTACTTACTACTAAGCAAGTACCACTTATGGTTCAATCAAAGGGTCTTCATGTGGGGAAAACAGATAAAAGATTCAGGTTGAACATTTACTGAAAGATGCAGAACTCTTCTTGCCAATGAACAAGTACATGTATTATATTTGTTGCTCCATCAAAAAGACTATCATCTGGAAAACAAAGTTAGTATTACCTTTACAAGCCAAGAGCCATATGCACTGTTAGAAAACTTGTATATGATAAACAGTTACCCAGTGGCTCATTTTATTACCTGGGTTATTATCGACAGGAGGGTACCTGAGTAACTGGGTACCCATTCACAGTTCTATCAACCAGATGGAAAGAAAAAATATGTGTAAATTTAATTCTGCATGGACAATGCAATATAGGCATATAAAAAAAAGCAAAAAAGGTGACCAATATTTATATTGTGTACTTTGCAATTTTGATTTTAAAATATTTCACAGAGAGTTAAATAATGCTGACAAGCAAGAAAAGAATTCCACTCATATAACTAATGATAAAATGGCTGGTCAATGCCAAAACTCGCCATATTTTTTTCAGTGAGAGATGATAGTTTAATGCACTTATATATATATATATATATATATATATATATATATATATATATATATATATATAATTAACTCAATAACTCACGCACAATGGGGTCCAAAAACATAGACCACATTATAAGCAAGGACGCGAGTTATCGAGGGACCTATAACAAACAAAAAACAAACAAACGGATCGACGTACACAGGCAAAAGGGGTTGGTGGGTTGGTTTGGCATGTTAGTGTTGAATACTCAATAATCGTGCTATGATTAACTATGATTAAATATTTCTTCATAGCGGTGTACTTTGTTTACTTTTGTCATCACAGAGTAACATTAATTTCAGGATAACTTACATGATATTGAGGAGATCATCAAAACAAATAATCCACACGTTTTCCATTGGCTTAACACATGTATGATTTCACACGTTGTGTACTACATCACAAATGATTGTGTTAAATTGGATAAATTCTTGTTTGATCCAAAGTAGATTTTTTATACACAAGATCAACACCCATTTTAAAAAGAAAACAATGTTGATCTAACGACAAGTTGATTTGATTGCGGTAGAAGTTAAATGATATTATTTTTACAAGGGTTAGCCATTACTGACATCAATTTAATGGGTCTACAAATTTAAAATAACGTAAATTAGAACACGATAATACTTGCAGTTTGTGACAAGTTTGACAAATATCACTTCACATTTTCAAAACATCTGCTCATTTTTTTTCTACTCTTTGGTTTCTCTGCCACCTCTGTGTATTTGTTCATGGGTGATTTTCTTTCTGAGCTGGTTTGGATAATTACATGCAGCTTCCTGATTTACTGAGCATATTTCTCCCGACAATGAATTTTGTTTAATTCTATGTGAGTGCTGGGATCTCTAAAAGAGATAAAAATATTTTAAATATATCACATAAAAATGTGAAACTATTTTTGACTGGTCAAATAAAATGAATTTTGAAAACGGTAATGACCTCAAGAACTTATGCTGCTATAGGCATGCTGCCTATGATTTTTTTTATTGTACTTCCCTTGCTTGATTTGATACAAAAGACATATTCAAAGTGATAAAACAACACAGGTGTCTTTTAATTGATTTTTGTTTAATACAACAAACACTTCCCAGAGTTGTTAATCAAAACAAAGCCAGCATTTATTTAGGTTCTCACAGAAGTACTCACGGGTTTCGATGTGATGGACAATTGACTATTTTCATGTTTTTATAGAAGAGAATATGTTCAATTCTAGTGTTGACACTGAAGCGCAATTAAGGATTAGAACATGAATTTCACCTAGCAAGACATTTAAGTGGTGTTTATTTTATTATCTGTTGCCACCTCTTAGCATAATATTTTGTTGATCCTGTTTCACCAGACTGATTATTTACAGAGTATTAACAACTTTTCTCTCAAAAATCCCCAAACATAATTTGAGACATCTAATTAGAACTTGAAAATTTAATGATATAGATTTTATCTTTACGGCAATAATAACCATTTCCGATGATATAATGAGCTACCGTATTTCATGTATTTTTCTGTACCTTTTAATTTTTCGTTCACAATCCAGTTATCAAAATAATAAATATTTAAATGTATCATAATTATTTGTATAGATATCTTTGTATTTGAAAAATTGGTTCAGTTATTGGACATAAAATTTCCACTAAGAAGATTTATGTTTCAAAAAAAGATCGAAAATATGGTATTCCCATTTTGTTTTTACAAAAATTAATGATTTATGATTATTTTTTTGTGTACGAAAATTTACATAATATACAGTATCTAACAAGGTTCAATATACTAATTCTTTTCGCAAATGTTTTTCCCATTTAACAAATTTTAAACTATATTTCCTTTGAAAAAAAATCGGGAGCCATGCCGGACACTGCGTTATAAGCAGGTTCGCGAGTTATCCGGGCGCAAGTTATCAAGGGAGTGGTGTAATGAGATAATCCCACATTACAAACCAACAGTCCATTTTCATTACCAATAGTTGGCATGTCTGCTAGTTACCAATTTTGATAAAAATATAATCTGAAATAGAGTTGCTAAAGTGTTGACAAGTCTTATGTATATTTAATTAAACTGTTTGTCTGTTACTTTTAAATCTTTTTCATTCGATTGCATGTTACTGTAATGAATTATTGTTTACTGGATTTGACCTTGTCCAAAATTGAGTTCAGTTATGTTTGACCTGATTGACATTTTGTAAAAAGTTTTTACTTTATTGATGTAAACAACTACTAATAGCTTCATTATCCACTATGGGTATGAGTTCATTGACCAAATTATTATGCAGGAAAACATATTGATTTGGGTCAGGGTTTTGTGGAATATAAAGTGAATATTAAAGGCTATTTTGTTTTAAATAAACAAGGGTCACTAAATCATGCTAGAATGTTATTTTCCATTAGGTAATGGTTGTTTTTTGAAAATGCTAATTTGTAACCTGAGGTCAAACAGAGAACTATATTGTCTTATGACTGTCAGAATTTACCAGTTGTGCTTTAACATCTGGCACTTTAAATTGTACATGTATTATGTTGTGCCCAGGTTTGGCCAAATTTTACTTTCTTCAAATTATTGATTTTAAATGATTATTTTCTCTGGAAATACAAAAGTGCTCTGACAAAATTCTTGGATTAAGATGTTCATTTGAATTTATTCTGAATTCAAACTGGGAATAATATTTCTGTGATTCAAAAAGAAACTGTTAATACATCAGTATGACACAGGCTATAAAAGATGTCATTGCCTTCAATTTTAAATCTCTTTTGGCCTTAAACTGTATTTTATTCAAGACTTTCTATTTTTATGACTTGTCTTTAATTCCTGGATTATATTTAGATTTAATTCACAAAACTGTAAGTTCTTTTTTCTAATTTTTAACTTTGTATTCTAGGGAAATACATAATGTGTTAATTTTTACAAAGCTTGTTGTCTTCACTCTTTTCTGTTACTTATTTTAAGAGCATAGACCTGTAACAACAAGTTCAATAATTCAGATACAAAATTACCACAGTTTATAATTCTACTCATCCAATGTCTTCATGATTTAACCAACTGATCAATATCGGATCAGGAATACAATCTATAAAGTGGTTACAAGTTCATCAATTAAATGTTGGTCAACTCCTTAACCCTTTACCTTTTTTTGCCTTATTGAAGGTTTCATAGTTGTAATTATAATATCCAAATTAGAGAAAGTACTGAATTAAATCCATGGCCTCATATTTGGATAAAGGAGAATCCAACCTATTAGCTTTAAATAGTAGATTATGACTAGACTTTAAATGTGGTGGTTATTTACATTATCGTATGGGGGTTAACAGGAGGTTTTCCCAAAAGGTAGCACTGTGAAAACCTTCTCAAAATGGCTGATGTCTACAGTAGGCCGCCAAACATGTTTGCATGTGGACGGCACAGATGTGTCTAAAAATGCTTGCATGCAAATCAGGTCAAGACATCCACTAGCACTTCTATAAGAATTGGGTAGAGTCATCCATAGTGGCTTACATTAGGTAAAAAGTTAATCCTTATCTTAATATGTGTGATTCAAGAACATTATTGAACATATCCAATATCTTAATCATACTGGCCTTTATATTTGCAGTTGATCAGATAAAAATATTGCTTACATAGTGGTAACAAACTAAGTCATTAAATTGTGCAACCTACAGGATGCAGACCACATCCATCCAGATTTTATCTGCTTATTTATATCATATGGTATAGCTTTAAAAATCACTTATCTGACCTGTTCTCTGTAGGAAGTTACATATACCTCAATAAGCCAATTAGAACTGAGATCACATGTTTATTATCAAACTCATCCAGGATATTAAAGATATAAGCCCACATTCCAAATTTGGTCAAATTTCAAATCAGAATTGTGGTGGTAATAAGCTCAGTCAATTAAATTTAAGATAAACCTTTTTACTATAATTGGTTGTCACTCATTATAAAAATTATCCAATATCCTGATGATGCAGGCAAATAGTTGAAAGAAACAAAAAGCTAATCTAATCACAAGCAGGATTACATCATTCATATATGCAATTCTTGCTCATTATCAGACCCATCCAGATCTTTCTTTTTATAAGCCCATGTTTTAAGTTTGATCAAAACTGAATCAGGAATATACTTTTTCCAAAGTGGTTAATTTTACTCAGCTGATCACATCTGACTGTCTCATTAATATCTGTTCACCTCATTTTTACAATTCAAGATTTTGATGATATAATCCCATATTTCAAGTTTTAGTAAAATCTGATCAGTTATATATGGCTTCCATATTCATAACAAGGGTTAGCCAATCACAAGCAAGGTCAATGCATCGATCTTAAACTGTCCGAAGATATTCACAATATAAAACAATACTCCAAGTCTGACCAATATTAGATCTGAAATATGGACTCCATAGTTGTTAAAAGAAATTGCTAAAGGATGGACAACTAATGAAGGATGATGAATGCTTGGCCATGCCATAACCTTAGGGGCTAAAATGGAAATGTTGCTGCAGTGGCCTGAGATTAGAAATATATACAAATTTCAAAATTGATGAAAACCGGAAAACAAATATGGCTTCCAGAGTTGTAACAAGCTTAGCAAGATTACATCATTAATATGTATGGATCTTTCTTAACATCAAACTTATCCAATATACTGAGGATATAATCTAACATTTCAAGTTTGATCAAAACCAAATTAGTAACATAGAATGGCAATAGACTCAGCCAATCTGATGCATGATCACTCATTAATATCCATACTTCTTGGTCATTAGTGAAATTGTCCAAATCTTGGTGATATAAGCATATATTCCAAGTTTGATCAGAACTGGATAAACACCTGTGGCTCTATAGTGGTAACAAGTTCATTCCATGAGAGGCAAAATGACCTCATTAAAATATGTGAACCTGACTCATTAATGAATGCATGTAATATCCTTATGATAAAGCCAGCATCAAAAGTTTCATCAAAATAAGACCAGAGATATGGCTTCCTGCTTGGAAACAACTTCAGTCAGTCAGAAGCAAGATCACCTCAAAAAACTTGTGGATACTGCTCAAAGTTGTCCATTTTTTAATGATAAAGGCAGTTGTAATCGCAATCAGACCAGAATAGGATCATAAATATGGATTTCAGAGTGGCAACAAGCAATTGTTGATAGATGGAACACAAGGAGCAATGGCTCAAAGATGCAGGACCATGCTATAAGGCCAGGTAAGATTTAAAATTGCTTCAGTGACCTGAAAACCAAATACAGGACATATGAATAATTCAAACATATTTGTTTTGTCTGGGTACATATTTTTCTTAAGCAATTGTGCTAGCAAGGTTTTTGCCAAAACAAAGTGCAAAATGTTTTTAAAAAAATACAACAAAAATGGAAGAAATTGCTTTAGTGGCATGAAAATTTAATCAGGTCATCTAAATATGCATAAAAGCTTGCTTAGCAAATTTCATTTGTCTACCTTAAGTTGTATGAATGAATAAAAGTATGCAAATATGATCGAAGTGCGGAACAAAATCAATATAAGAGAACACAATCAAGAGAATGAAAGTGTACCTGTCTGCTTCTTGTACCATTATCTCTTGCTTCAATCAAAAGATTGAATAACGTTACATTTTCCCGGTCTATAACACCAACTGCAGCAAGGGTACCATTCTGTAGAAATAAAATACAAGCAATGCACTGAAAACGTGAAAATATAATCCAGGTATTTGGTTAAATAAAGTAATCTAATTTCTGCATACTGGTTTTTCTATACATGAAGCAAAATCAGGTCAAAGTCAGATCAAAATTTTATTTTATGAAAGGAAGATAATACTCATTTAATATTCTAATTTTCCTTTGACCAGGAGAGCTAAAAAAACTGAATAGAATATAATTTTATTAAGTGATCAGTCATGTAAAGAGACCATTACAACTAAGCAACACAACCAACTGAGACGTGAGTGAAAAACATAACTGTGTAAGCTAAATTTGCTACAAACAATTTTCTTTAGAAAGATTCTTACTGGTAGAATTTGGAAAACATTCATAGGTGTTAGAGGTGTTTGTGATAGAATTTTATAAGATATGTGTCCATTCTCTCTTTTGTCTTCATCTGTGGCTTCCACTTGCCCAATTGACACATTTTGCATCGCATTTTCAGGAACCGAGAAGTTATAGATTGCATGAACAAATTGAGGATCATGGTCATTTGAATCTGTCACAGTAATGTTCAGACCAACCTGCAAGAAAAAGATACCATATTTATTCAATTATAAACCCATGTCTGATGATAAGCCCAGTCTCACAATTATTTTTATAAATTCTGGCAAAGATTTACTATACAAATGTATTTATTAGATTATAAGGTCATTTTATTTTTTTAATTTTTAATTATTTATATTAGGTTGGTACCCTGTGCTTTATCAGAGGAGAAATATTGTATTCTTTTGAAATGAGCATGCAATGTAATGATGTAAAACATATACACCTCTCCCTTGATATTTGCACACAGTGGATGAAAATAACATAGACTCAGCTGCATAGCAAGGGCACTAGTTATGAAGGGATCTCTGAAAAATTAAGAAGAAGCTGGATATAGACTGTGAAAAGTTGGAAGTGGGGTTCAAATGGAGGAACATTATTTAATAATTATGTTGGAATAACTCTCAATAAATAGCTTTCTCTAATGAAATTCTTTACTTATCTTTATAAATTACATTTATTTTCAATACATCCTATCTCAGAAAGATTGTTTTAAACATAATTTTGAGCGTTTTCAACACACATCAAATGTGTAACAACAAAAACATTGTGTTGTTGTTGTTGTTGGGTTTAACGTCATTTTTCAGCACATGATAGGCTATTCATGGCGACCAGTATTAATGGTGGAGGAAGAAACTGGGAAATCACAGGAAAGAACCACCGACCCACGAGAAGCTACTGGCAAGCTTTCTCACATATCCACATTCGCCGAATCCTAGACTCAAACACACGCAGAGGTGAGATGGCAGCACTTTAGATCACTCGGCCACTCGGGGCCCCTCAAAAACATTGTGTATAACATCCCTCATTTTGCATATGATATAGATACTTTCTGGTGTTACTGTAGATTAAAAGATTGACAATTTTTAAAAGAAACAACCACATTAAAGCTCAGTTTTGTTTTATTGTTATATTGACAAAATATTTATGCTCTGATTTCCTTGCAAGTTATAGCAAAATTTCTGGAATTTATTACTCAAATTATAAATGATCAAAATTTTGTCAATGTTTTTTATAGAGTACTGACAATTCTGTTTATAAAGAAAATTGAACAAAATATATGACTTCTTATTAGAAGCTGTACATATTATGGAGTTGATTTTAAATCTCTTGGCTCTAGCACTATTTTTACCATAGTACCAGCAATGCTGCAAGGTTTCATTTACCAATTTCGATTGCAATTTTATTCATGTTAATCAAACTGGTTTTAGGGGCTCCAATTGGCCGAGTTGTCTAAAGTGTTGACCATTACAAAACACTGCTATCTCACCTCTGTCTGCATGAGTTCGAGTCCAGGCTCGGCTAACATGGGTAAGTGAGAAAGCCTGCTAGTAGCTTCTTGTGGGTCAGTGGGGTTTTTTTTGTGTTCCAGGGTTCTTCCTCCACCATTAATACTGTCCACCTTATATATCCTATATTGTTCTTAAAAATAGTGTTAAACCCTATAACAACTACAACAACAATCAAACAAATTTTATTGGTGTGGGGTGAGGTGGGGTATTTTCTGCCACATCTGCATCCACCCTGTAAGTCTGTCACCAGGTTATTCAAGCATACCACAGCAAGTTATTCAGGCATACTGTTTTCTTATTCAGAATATTTAATTGTGAACTTCAAAAACCAAGATAACTCTAAAATGTGGAAAAAGAATAATGTACATAGACAAAAAGAAAAGATACATAAGAAAATATAAGCTTTAAAATAGGAAAAATAAGTGGAAGCAGTGATGAGGACTAGAGATCAAATTTCTAGGATTGACTCTAATGTCAACCATTCAAAAAAGATTTTACTATTGAAAAGTCTCTTTTGATTTAAGGACACTGAAAACTAAAATTTCAAACTCAGAGTTGAACCTGTAGTGATGTAAAATCATAAAATAAAATATATACTGATTACAATTATCACACTTAATATATATATATATATATATATATATATATATATATATATATATATATATATATATAGAGAGAGAGAGAGAGAGAGAGAGAGAGAGAGAGAGAGAGAGAGAGAGAGAGAGAGAGAGAGAGAGAGAGCTATTCATTCATCACTCCATGTATCCACTCATCTGTCAAACTGCATATACCTACCTACATACACTAATATGCACACATAATAATCTTCTTACCAATGTATTGTGGATACCATCTGATGCATTGATTTGCAAAGATTCAAAAGAGCTGCTGTTGTCTATTGAAACTGGTTTTATCAATGTTATTTCTCCATCATTATCAATTTGAAAGAAACCTGAAATTACATTAATTATATGTTTACCCCAGAACAATTATCACTATCTTTCCTAACCATACAATTTCACTTTAAAGGAAAAGGTTCTATAAGGATTGATTTTGGTCCCCATATTAGCAATAAAGAAAAAAATATTTGTAACAGTATTTGTTATGGTAATGCCATATCCATTACTTTTGCCTACTAGAAGATAAATAAACATGATATGATGAAAAAGTGCAAAATTTAAACTTAATTTTCTTCCAAACTATGCATGTTCAAACAAAAACAGACATTTTACCAGATTTCTTCATCTTCAAAGTCCTTAAACATTAGCAGTGCAATTAGGATTGCATCTAATTTTTCTTTTTTAGAATACACTCTTGTAACCATCTAACACATTATCTTTGGGTGTTCATCCATATTAAACAGAAAAATGAAGACAAGCTGCATCTCTTGGACCTCCTGTTCTATGTCCATCACCATTTTGGCCTTCATTGCAGTGTCACAAAAAATGATATTTTATGTTTCTTTCAACAAAACTGACATTCAAATCTTCATTGCTCTTTGTATAGGAAATTTTATTCTTTTTTCTGTTTCTGTCTGCATATGTGGCCATTTTTTTAGAGAAAAATCATAATTTTAATCAATCATAATATTTTATTTTGGTTGAGAGTAGCTAAATACAGAGAACATGAAAGAATGAGATCCACAGCAGCAACAAAAATAACAAGCAGCGTATTATGTTATTTTTGACTAAAATGGTCTGAAGAAGGACTCAATGTATTGTTCATTACTTTAATTTATATTTATTATGTATATTCTACCCTTCTATGATTTCACTTAGGTTGGAACTCTCCAACAAATAGGATCAGCATATGAAAAGCACTATAAATCACACCCATGCATTAAAGTTATGTAATCTGCACTGACAAATGCAATATTCATTGTCTTAATTTAATGAACTACTTCTATACCTAGCTTCATATTATTGTCTGCAGACTAGATGTAGGCATACACAGCAGGCTACTGGCACAGTGTAACATGGCCTAATAAAACTGATAGCAGTTTGCAATCATACATTTCTTGAAGAAAGGTGTTCTATTGCACAATTTGATTCTACTTTTTAATGCAATGAACATAAAAAATACCCTCAAAGTCGATAACTGCAATTGTGGTATGTTTTGATTATTACCTTAAGGAACCTCCTCAGGTCACATGTTATCATATAAGTATAGCAAATTGTCAAGTGCATAGTTACACAGTATTTATGGTATAAACATAAGATAATTTACTACTTAGTCACAACTAAAAGTAACTTATGTTTGTATTTTTTTTTCAAATGATTTTTATCCTTACTATACTTGTCCTTTTCATGCATATAAATAGCTTTCTATTTATTTTTCCTTTCAAAGATTCAGGTTTATTGCTCTATTTTGTTATTTCTATCATTCTTTCTCATGTTACATATTTCTCATCCTTAACTCAAACTGTTACCCATCCAAAGTTCTGAATTAGGAGCTTAAATATAGCTCTCAAAATAATTAGTTTAAAATATTGTTATTTCAACAAACATCCCTACTTGACAAGATGTACTTGCCCGATAAAGATAATTCAGACAACAGTGAGTTTGACCCAGAGGAATAATGCTTGCAAGGAAAATGTGTATAACTATTTTTTACAAGTGTTCAGTTTGTGGAAATGGACAACAAGCTTCCATTGCCCATAAACTCTGCAGAAGTTATTGCAGTATTTAAGATGGGATATCATGAGTATATACATATTACTAATAGATTATAATAGAATTTAGTTAAGACATGTTAAATAAAAGGTACCTAATTCCTATCTACCTTTTTTATTTTGCAGATTGTTGTAATTTTCTTAAGAAGGTCTAAAGAGAGATTAGTCATTAACAAAATGAGTTACCTTGAGTATTATTGTTACTATTATTATTAAATGTTTCATTTTAGATGTATCATTTTTGGAGGAACTTATTAGCCATGATGTCTATAATCCATGAAAATAGATGCCATAAATGGAGGAGAACCACTGACTTTTGATTGGTGACTTTTCTTTATTAAAATATGTTTTGAACAAGAATTAAATTCATATTTAATAAAGATACATGGACTTTTCTATCTGTACAAATTTATCTGAATCTTGCTGTGGGACAAAATATGTTTTTATGCAACCTTGTATTTTAGATTTTAGTTTTTATTCTATACTCAAATATATATATATATATATATATATATATATATATATATATATATATATATATATATATATATATATATATATATATATATGTATATATATATATATATATATATATTTATATATATAGTGGGATTATCACTTAATAGAATCAGAAAGTAAAATACATATAAAAACCATATAAAAAAGTCTATCATCACATACTCTTACTGCAGATCAGGGTATATACTTCTATTTTTATGTTTACAAGAAATAGAACCACACAGAAAATGTAGGTCTATAATGTTTGTACATAGTGTGAGGTAACATTACACATGGGTAAAATGCCATATTTGTTCCAATAAAAATGCAAGATGTATAAATTTGCAGAGGCAGGTGCATCTTTTAGATACAGTGCAATCAGTTTTATACTTTTACTACAACAAAACTGACTGGATTTATTTTTAATTAATCAGAGTTCATGACTTAACTTTATTTATCAGGATTCATTACTTCATATTAACTTTTGTTCTGTATAGAATATGGTGATATTTTTTATATGAACTTGGATATATGAGTGAATAGGGTACATTCTTACACTTAATAGTTTCTCTCTGATTTCAGTAGGCACATGTTTATTGGACAGTTATTATTTATTTATTAGTTAGTTATTGGACAATTATTGTTTATAATAATATAAATATGGTAATTTACACTTCTAAACCATCATTATAGTCTTTAGGTTTGTATAATAAATATCAAAATAATGAAGCAAAAACATTTTATTACCTTGTGCATTCACAAGAGAATAAGTAATCTTAGGGTTGAAATCACAGTCAGTTGCTTTCACATGTTGAATGGACTTTCCAATTGCTGTTTCTTCAGACAATGATGCATAATATTGAACGTTTTCAAATTCTGGACTGCAGTCATTGATATCTGTCACAAAGATATTCACCTGGTCATGGAAAAAGATATTGAAACAATTTATAAGATAAGTAGATTAGAGTTTGCAAATTATGTATAACTCACTGCAGACTAAACTATCAAAATCTTAAATGTAAAACAAAATAACTTTAAAAAATATGAAAAAATTGCTATGATGCCCCTCAAAAATCTAATTAAGTCTTTTAAATATGTATGCAAACATGCCTGTAAAAAGTTATTGTCTGCCTCAAGTGTTATTTTTTGTTTAATCATGCAAACAAAGATATTGTTAAAGAGTCAAAATCTGAAGAAGAAAAAATGTTCCAAGAAAATTTAATGTTGTTGTAATAGCTTGACCTGGTCATTTACATATTTATACATATGTATACATCAAACATCAAACATATGTAGGTGATGTTATCAAAATGGCTTTGCAATTATTAGCAAATGATCTGATCAGAAGTACTGTCTTAATCTAGCACATAGTAGATATGAACAAGAGCTCTATAATATTAATGTTCCATACTTGTTACAGGTAATCCAAGATAGCAAAAATAATGTATATATATATATATATATATATATATATATATATATATATATATATATATATATGTATGTATGTATGTATGTATGTATGTATGTATGTATGTATGTATGTATGTGTATGTGTGTGTATGTGTATGTGTATGTATGTATGTATGTATGTATGTATGTATGTATGTATGTATGTATGTATGTATGTATGTATGTATGTTTATTGGCATATCAGCACAATCAAGTCTATAAAGTGCCTAGTAAAAGTATGGATGTTTGAATATCAAGATTGACAAATGCTATAATCTATAAGAGAATACACCCTGTGAAACAAAAGAGATCCTATCTTTTTAGCATGCCTTTTATTTAGGAAAGTACAAAATGTTAACACTGAGGTCATTCCAGGTTGTGGATAGATGTACTTATGGATGTATAAATGTTTAAAACAAAATGCTGGAGTGATTGCTATGTAGACTTCTGCCAAGGTGTACTTGCCAAAGTATATGCTCCTTAATAATAAAAGGTAAAAATTGTTTTAATTTTATGTCACAAATGGAGGAAAGACAAATGTACCATTAATACCTGCATATAAGTTGCATGCTAATGCAAGCTTCTTAGATCCAGAACTGCCATTGCATAATACACTGGCATATCAGGTCCATAAAAGTTATTAGAAATAGTCATAGAGGGCACATCAGGGTTATTGTTGAGTACAGTTGGACCTGACGTATAAGCAAGTATATATGGTACAAAAAGTTACCATTTTGAACGACATACAAGCCTGAGAATAATACAGACCTAGATCTGCTGGCAAATCAGTTCTCAACTGTTTGCCTTAATAAGTGTATGAACAGACCCTGATTACCAGCATGGCAGGTTAGATTTACAAGTACTCTTCAAATAATAGTATACAGTACACAAGTTCAAATAAGGTAAATATTTCAGCATATAAAGACATGCATGTCACAGTTTTCTTACATGGACTAACTTTATTATGCTGTATATATCTAGCAATTATAGAAGGACATATCTTTACTGTAACGTACAAGAAGGACTTAAAAATGCTAAGGAATTTAATGATGAATTTCTATTCTAATCATTATTTAGTAACAGCAACATACAGTGCCAGATCAAATGTGATAAACCATTGAAGTAAGAAAAGCTGGTGTTAATCTGTGAAAAATGCAATTTGACATGGATAAGAATTATTATTAAATTTGTTTGTGTTCACTAATGAACATTTTAACTGTAAAATACTATTTTTAGACCTCCTGGTGATGTAAACAAAAATATGGCAACCTGAGTAATGAACTCACAGTTATGAAAAAATTTAATTACTTTAATATGTTCTATGATTCAGACACTTTAAGGAAGATTTCAAAAATTGGGTCTTTAAGCAAAATAGAGAAAAAAGTGGTGAGATAAAACAAAATCATGAGTAAAATGGCATAATTATCCAAAAACAGTACAGTTATCAAAGAGAGAATTAAAATGAAAAGTTGTTGATTAATTAATGTCATTAAATGCAAATTGAAAATGTGTAACAAACAATAAATTGTGTTATAGGTATAAAAATCTTATTTACATCTGCTGTAGAGGATTTCACTGGAGACCCAGAATCTTTGGCCTTAACAATGAGATGATACACAACTGTGCCATTGTGTAAATCTGCCACATTATCACCTTCCCGATCCAGTGGTGTGATAATGGTTATTATACCCTGTAAAAAATTTCAAATTTACATCCATTAACATCAAAAATTGTATAAATTTCATTAGTAAATTATTTGGGAAACAAGCCATATACATTTTTGATATATGTATGTAAATTAAAAAATGCACTAAATTGTATAAATTGATTTATGAGAATCAATTTAGATCACATCTTTTGATAGTCTTGTTAATATCAGTGTTTTCCCTCCTCTCCTCACCATAATCACCATCAAATGAAATTAGATGAAAGTTTTCTGTGGGTTTGAATTAAAACAAAATAATGGAATCCTATAAAACAAAATGATGGAATTTATACATTCAGTGTGGAGCCTTTTGGTATTACCTATCTATATGGGATTAAGAATGACCTATCTCTATTGAATTAGGTATGACCTATCTATATGGGATTTGGCATAGTGTATCTATATAGAGTAGATGGTGGGGACAATTTTAGTGAAACAATAAAGAACAATTATTTCTTCCTGAAAGTTAAATTGCATGTTTTGCTATCTGATGACTAGCTAATCTCAGATTGTTCTGATTTATAAATGTTTATAAATGGATAATTATTTGTACACATCTAACTGAATAGTGACCAGACATTAAGGTTTTACTTCCATTTCTTTTAAAAAAAACACTCAGATTAGCCTCATGTAAACCTACTGTGTTATTTTCTGTCTCTATTTTGAAATGTCCTGTCAGATTTCTATCATCAGTGCTTTCAAATGAATAGGAAATATTTCCATTTATACCAGAGTCCTTGTCTTTGGCAGAAACACTGATTGTCTTGCCAATACTTGAGTTACCTGTGTCAGAAATATACAAAACATGCATAAATAAAGATATTACTAAAAGTTGAGACAAGCATTAAGAAAAACTGCAAATATAAAGATGCAGTTTACCAAGCATTAGGTTATTGAATACCTCACAATTCTTCTACTTTTTGCTACAGCTTATATTTAACACCAATAAAAGACAGATTCATATACAATATTCAATACTTTGTGTGCTTGAAAAATTATTAACTGGGTAAATGTGTGTGTGTGCATGTGTGTGTGTGTTTGTGTGTGTGTGATACAGAGTTTTAACATAGTTTTTAAAAAAGTTAAGTCATATCACTATGATGTTCGAAGTGTGACAGTTTATAGTGATGTCTAGCACTGGGGCATCATGCTGCAGACATGTAGCATTAGGTCCCACCCAGTCACATTATCCTGATACCAGGTCAACCAGTCCTAACACTAACCTCTTAATGCTGAGTGCCAAGCAAGGCAGCTATTAGTACCATTTTTATAAGTCTTGGTTTTACTTGACTGGGTTCAAACCAGTGACCTGCATCCAAGGTGAATGCTCTAACCACTAGGGCAACTGACCAGTGCCTGGGTAAATTTAATGAGGCTAAAGTTCATCATAACCATAGCTGCCATAACATGATATGTCATGCTAAAAACACAATTATTTTACTCCTGAACCCCTGACACCAGTCATGTTTCAAAAAACACAATATATAGTGTATGTATGTATATATATATATATATATATATATATATATATATATATATATATATATATATATATATATATATATATATATATATATGGAAATGTTCTTTAAAGAACACAAGCTGGAAAACTGCAAAATTCATTCATATTTTTTAATTTATCAAACCATCTGTATCCAATGATCTCCACATTTTTTTCACAAATACAATAGATGGGATCGAGTTCTGCATTTGTCTATTTTCCTGATGCTGGGTGGTGTTTATATGTCAGCAGATTTCAGACTTGTAAATGAAGACTCTCGATATGGTGTTTGCATTATGTGCAAAGAATAAGATTCTCCGACATGCTGTTGCATTTCAATCAATCATATCAACCTGAACTTCTAACACTCAGTTTTGCTGGAGATTGCTTCTTTTGCCAATAGTTCATCTTTCTCTGATCACAGCTACATTCTTAAATTTTGCCTTAAAAAAAATAAAGCACACTGTTCAGAATATTCAGAATTATTTAGTAAAATCTGACTTCAATGAACAACTCTGGTGGCCTAGTTGTTACAGCATCCACCTCTGATTTGGGAGGTTGCAAGTTCGATCCCCGATCAAGTCATACCAAAGACTTACAAAAATGGTACTAACAGCTGCCTCACGTGGCACTCAGCATAAAGAGGTTAGTGTTAGGACTGGCCAGCCTGGTGTCAGGATAATGTGACTGGGTGGGACATCATGCTTTCATGTCTGTGGCATGATTCCCCAGTGATAAACATCAGGATAAACTGCCACACTGAAGACATCATAGTGATATGACTAAAATTTGTTTAAAGCTATGTTAATAATCCAAGTCACACACACACACAGTCTCTCTCTCTCTCTCAGGTCTAAATTTATTCTTTTAATGAAAGCCAATTTTTACACATGACTGATGTCCAGTGAGCATGATCATTAGCTTTGTTCTATTGAGAAAGAAGAAAGCATTCAAAATAAATTTGAGAAATCTATTACGTGATACATGAAATTAGAATAGGTTAATAGAAGTAGCAAAACCTGATGAGAAATACATTCACCAAGGCAATGAAACATTTACCTTCACAAGAGCAATGAAATGTTTACCTTCACTGAAAGTAGCAGTATAGACTTGTTGTGAAAATTCTGGCTGGTTGTCATTGACATCAACAATGTTGATTTTTACTGTACAATTTCCCTGAAAAAATCAGAACATAACTTCACGTATTCATATGTATGACCTAATGTCAAGGCATAAATATGCTATTTACCCTTCACCAGCTTGAATTAAAATAGTTTATTCAGTCAAAAAAAACAAAAAAACAATGAAAAATATTAAGTAGTCTTTGAAAATGTTGTTGTGATCAAGGACTATTATTCTGGGACAGAGATAACATCATTCCTATGTAATCTCCATGAGTTGGTCTGATAAGTGTTAAACTTCTAAGCCTCCTGAAAAGGAGACAAAGCCTAGCAACATTTATGTAAGCTTTAGTAACTTATGCTGTTCTACTATACAGGTGTTGGTAATCTTCTTAAATTATTGATGACAAAATGAAACAAATGTTGTCAGTGGTCTGATGATGAGCATACAATAAGTGAACAAATTTTAGTGTATACAATTTCAGTGTATCTGGTACATTTTTCGTTCATATGATTTTAAAACTAAAAGATCCTTCACAATGTGTTTTAAGGATAATTTCAAAATTATAGTGAATAAATGTGTATAAAGTAAATGATTAAAACATATATTTATAATATTGTTATACCAGTATTCATTCTCAATATGAGACACATTTTTGAAAGTGCAATCAATGAAAAGAAATCAATTGAATTATGTAACATTTGGAGGGCAGTGTATATAGCCGAATAAATTCAATGGTGGAGAGCCAGTCTAATTTGTTTTAATATCTTTTCAACATCTGCCAAATACAAATTAAAGTGTAGTGTCCAAGCAGAAAGGTGTTGCACAATTTTGCTCTGGAGATTCATTTTAAAAAGTGGATTGTTTATTTTGCCATAAAGTAACCAATTTTCTGTTTTAAGTAAAATATGTACTATGATAGATGGAAACATGGGTTCCACTGAATTCCCCATAACCACTCAGTTTGTTGGATGTTTCAAGTATTCTTAAACTGCCAGTATTGTCAACTGCTGAAAATTATCTTAAAAACATAAGCACAATTTTTGTCTGAAAAAAAATAAATAATTACTTACTGTGTTGTTTGCTCTGTCCAAAGCCACTACAGTGAGGGAATATGAGGTGTTATTTTCATAGTCAAGAGAAGCAAAGGAATAAATATCACCAGAGTTCTCAATTTTAAAAAGCCCATTTTTATCTCCTGAAAATAAAAAAAAATTTACAGTGCATTTTTTTAAATTGCTGACAAGTAGAAAAGCTTTGTTTTGTGTGTATGCAAACATTTATGTACTACTTTTGTGGTGATTTGCTAATGTGTTGAGGACAAATATAGATTATAACCACCAGATATTGTATTCAAGTTCACAATGCAATATTGTAATACATGTAGAAAAGATTGATGTGCTCGATTTGACTACCGTTAAGAATTTATATTTTTTAAATGTGTCATTTTATTAACTTTTGTACAATAAAACACAAATTAAAGAAGATTTAGGGAGACTTTTTCAGAGTCATCTTCATCCCAGTTCAGTCTCATGATGGGTATAAACCTATTAAAGAGAAAAATTTGTTCTTATCTTTAAATGTCATAAAATCTCCCCAGAATTTTTCTCCAGACTCCAGTACATGTCTTTTTAAACCTGTTGTCTTCTTGGTCTTAATGTTAAAGCAGGAATGATAATTTTGAAATAAATTTGCATGCTTCTCAAGCATAATTTTCAACTGAGACACAGTTAATGAGAAAAAGAATGTAAAATTAAGTTATAAAAGACCATGTACCCAAACAATGGGTACATGGTCTTTTATAACTTAATTGTACCCAAAACAATGGGGCAAAAAATGCCTATGTCAAAGATGTCCCCAAAATAGTTACAAATTTTTTAATTCAGTGACATAAAATATGCATACAAGGTCTGGGCCTATTGCCCTGCCAATGATCAAGGAACTGGTGTTAAATGTAAGACTTTGATGAGGTCACTTGGACTGAGAGAGAGAGAGAGAGAGAGAGAGAGAGAGAGAGAGAGAGAGAGAGAGAGAGAGAGAGAGAGAGAGAGAGAGCTCTGCAGAATTAACAGACATGCTTTAATTCCAAGTACGAACTGAATCTAAGGACTGCTTTATGAGTCAAATCTTTCATAACAGTATGTTGTACACAGCAGTAATTTCCTGGTCACAATGACCCTTCTAATTCCCTCATCCCCTGGCAAATTTGTGATAATAATGTCCTGTGTGTAACAGTCACCTGCCTTCTGTAGTCAGTGACCAGTTGTTTCCTAAGCAACAAATGTTTTAGCCTGCCTTAAGTAGTCATTGAAGCTATAAATATACAAAGTGAATGTATGTTTGATGATGTGTAAACATTTCATATTACCATACTCCAGTTAAACTAACTCATCAACATACTATGTTGAAAGTGAGGCAGGTTCAAAGCAATTCATCTGCTACAGATAGTGCAAAAAAGCAGTTGTACTTTCACATTAGAAATGGTAGTTGGGCAAGCTGTGGTCAAAGGAATTATTAAGCATAAGGAAAATGTTATGGCCAATTTTGAGAACAAAGTTCATAATTTGAGAAGAGATACAAGTTACAGTGGTCCCCCTCATGAACGGCCCTTCTCCCTGACCAACAACCACCAACTTTTTACAGCCAGAATCCCTTGGCACTGATGAGTTTGTGTTTAAAGGTACCCCTCAATGGAGGCCATCCCTCTAATGCAACCAGCAGACAACATGTTAATACAAAAATGTAAAATTTACCCCTCACAAGCGGTCATGTATTATTATTAATATGTCCAGAACCAATATTTAATTCAACAGTAAAGTAAGTAATCTGATTATCTTTCCGAATGTCTATTTCCAGATGTAAGGTTTTTGTTACTCAGAGAAGTGATGGCTAAAGTACATGTACCACTAATGTTAGTATTA
This sequence comes from Potamilus streckersoni, assembly GCA_016746295.1. NCBI lineage: Eukaryota > Metazoa > Mollusca > Bivalvia > Unionida > Unionidae > Potamilus > Potamilus streckersoni. Next base: position 178,562 of record JAEAOA010000946.1, on the reverse strand, counting down.
TTATTGTCGATGTTTAGAGAAAATTGGGTCAGCAAAGTTTTGATAGAGGTTCGGGCTTCACATAGCGGGACTATATTTTTTGTTATTACGACCAGACATATTTGTCAAGATCATAAAATGTGCAAAATCGGTGAAATATTGATTGTGTAGATTAATGAATGCAGAGAAATTAAACTTTAACAAAACAGGGTACCAGAAAAAGACCTAAAAATAATGTGACAGTATATGTATCACATCATTGATAAACAAGAAATTTAGTTTAGTCTACAAAGTTTTGTCTGCAATTAGCAATATAGGAATAAATTGTAACAAAACATGTCATCGCCTAAATGGAAAAATAATAATCAAAAAGGAAAAGTAAAAGTTATTTGACTTTATGACAATGGAGAGAACACCTGATGATAACGTTTTATGTTGGGAAGACTCAAATAAACATCATTACAGATAAGGAAAATATTCCATAGTGAGGGGAAATAGGAGTAAATGGAAAGATAATTATTTCAAATATGAAACAGGCCTCTCACATACAACAAATATCTTCAGATATTGCTTTTGAAGTGTAAGCAGCTGTTTTCAGCTAAATTTATATAAGTTGACTTACCAAAGAGTCATTTATACAAAGAATATACAAAGAATATACAAAGAATCAGTCCTCTGTTTCATACTCAATCAGTAGGAAAATAGTGTTTTCATGGTGTACAAAGTTCAGTGATTGTTTTAAGACAGTGATGATTTAATTTATAGGCTGGATTAAACTGAGCAGGATACAGTAATCTTGTGTGGAACATAAATTTTGACAGAACAATATAATATGCATATTGTCTGATTTTGCTGAATAGTGTACATACAATTTTGATATGTAATAATAATAATAATAATAATAATAATAATAATAATAATAATAATAATAATAATAATAACATTTAATGCATGGCATTGCTCAAAAATCATTTTCAAAAGGTTAACCCATGACCTTTACCTTGACTCTAGATTCAAAAGTGGCAAGTAGGAGTGTCATAAAATGAATTATTTTAGCTTCATGATGCTTTTAATGCCAAGTATGATAAAACTCTATGTATGTATGTATATATATATATATATATATATATATATATATATATATATATATATATATATATATATATATATATATATATATATATATATATATTTGTTGTTGTTGTAGGGTTTAATGCCATTTTTCAGCACAAGATAGGCTATACATGGCAGCCAGTATTAATGGTGGAGGAAGAACAAGGAAAAACCCTGGGAAGAACCACCGACCCACAAGAAGCTACTGGCAGGCTTTTTCACTTACCCACATGTTATATATATATATATATATATATATATATATATATATATATATATATATATATATATATATATATATATATATAAACTTTGACTAGAAAGTTGCACAAACTGCTGATAATATGGTACAAGTAGAACATAACTGCTGTGTCTTGTTTTCCCACTAAATTCTCAACAAACAGGCTTACCAAACTTAATTTGTCTATCAGTCTATATGTCTACCAATAAATTATATGCAAATATGTTAATATGGATTCGAGATGAATATAAGATATGTAGATGTACAGATGTATAGAAATGCAAATAAATGTATATAATGAAATAAAAAATATTTGCACACTGATTAATATTGTTTGTAAACCACTAAAAAAATATCCAAACATTCAAGTGTCTTGATGATTAAAAGGCACAAAGGTCTTATACTATATACCTACTCACTCACCTTTAGTTATCTGAAACCTAATTACATCATTCAAGTCTTCATCATAGGCTTGAACTTTACCAATATAAGATTTTATGTTACCAGGGCCCTGAGTCTGGAAGAAAAAAACAATAATAATGACAAAAAACATTTCTACAACAAACCCATGGAATATTGTAAATGGTGTTACATCACAACTGCTTAATCTGGTGTACCTGAATAGTCACATTTTAAGCACTCGGGTTTTGTTTTAACTGAATTTTGTTATACATGTATTTGGCTTTTAATGTAATTTTTAAATCTCTCTCTCTCTCTCTCTCTCTCTCTCTCTCTCTCTCTCTCTCTCTCTCTCTCTCTCTCTCTCTCTCTCTCTCTCTCTCTCTCTCTCTCTCTCTCTCTCTCTCTCTCTCTCTCTCTCTCTCTCTCTCTCTCTCTCTCTCTCTCTCTCTCTCTCTCTCTCTCTCTCTCTCTCTCTCTCTCTCTCTCTCTCTCTCTCTCTCTCTCTCTCTCTCTCTCTCTCTCTCTCTCTCTCTCTCTCTCTCTCTCTCTCTCTCTCTCTCTCTCTCTCTCTCTCTCTCTCTCTCTCTCTCTCTCTCTCTCTCTCTCTCTCTCTCTCTCTCTCTCTCTCTCTCTCTCTCTCTCTCTCTCTCTCTCTCTCTCTCTCTCTCTCTCTCTCTCTCTCTCTCTCTCTCTCTCTCTCTCTCTCTCTCTCTCTCTCTCTCTCTCTCTCTCTCTCTCTCTCTCTCTCTCTCTCTCTCTCTCTCTCTCTCTCTCTAACAATGATGCTACTTTAAAAAAATGTACATACCTCAACAGCAATACTAATAGTTTTAAAAGGCTGCAGAAGTTTAAGATAAAACTTGTTTAACACAAATGAAGAAACCATAATTATTTTCAATGATTATCACTTCTATAGACTTAAGTAGACTTTTAAGGTTCTGATGTGAGCATGGAGTCAATGAAGAAATTGATAGAATGTGGAATTGATATAAACATATATAAATGGATATATTTAAGAATGGATAGATGGATAGGTGTTGAAAATGAAATTTCAGAACATATACTGTCATTAATCATACCTCAGAAACATTAAATTCATATTGGGTGTGGTTGAAAACTGGACACTCATCATAAACATCAATGATGCTGATGGTAAAATTTCCTGTGGCATTATGTGTTTTGTTGCTGTCATCATATACCACAACCTGTACAAATAAATATGTAACATAAAAATAAAATTTGGCTTAATCAACTCAAACCTTTTTGCATGACTTTGATAAAAGGCTCATGGTGGAAGAAATGAATCATAGAACTGATTTTTTAACTGCTGTAATAAATATTCATGGGATATGATTTCTGTGGGTTTGATGGCTCTTAAAAGCCATGAATTCAAGACCCAGTCAGTAATGATCTTATGCTTTTTGAAACAAAACATTGCAGGTCTTTAATGTTACTTTCTGGATGAACCTGGCTTTTCCAAGGTTCATTTATGTCCCTTTCTTAATAGAATCAATTTTATGTAGTACTCTGTAAGATCCTTGAATACAATTCTATTTCCATAAAAATTTCCTGTCCAAATGTATGACTCAATCAGATTTCAAAATCCAAATGTTTAAGTTCATTCATTTTAGTCAAATGTATGGTTCTGTACAATATCACAATAAAATGACTGCAGAACTCTTAGAAATTTTTATGTCTGAATACAATACAATGCCAGAATGTAGAACTCTTAGAAAAGTCATAACATTCATATATGCTGCTCTTCGAATGCTGTCATTCAAATGCAGTACTTTTCTTTAAAAGAAATTATATAAATTTATACAAACAATACTTTCACATGAAAAGTTTAATTAGGAGGAGGATATGATAAGCTTCTAAATGTTTGGTAAACTAGGTTAGTGATTTCCATCCTTTCGAACATGAGGACCCACTCTTAAATTAAATTGTTTTGCAAACAGCCAACATTCTAAAAATTGCATTTCCTTGGAATGACTCCAAACAACTTCTACTCCTGTGTGTCCATTGCCCACAGGTTGGGAACCACTGTTCTAGGTTACTACATAAACCATCCATGTATTGCACCTCATCAGACTGGTTTTGGTTTGTCTCTGACATCAATTGTTATGTTTAACATTAGTGCACTTCAATGTCAATTGAATGTTTAACATTAGTGCACTTCAATGTTTTTTTTTATGTTCAACATTAGTGCATGTGAAATGATGACATTGCACTTTAAACTGATCTTGTTTTGGAAGACTTTTTGCACTGTAAGATTGTAAGGGCCCACAACATTTTTAACTATATTTAACCACTTCTCATTTATTTCTTACATTTGGCCTATTTTTGGTACAATGCAAGGGTTTATGAAAATGTATGCTATGAATAAAAGAAAACAACTAAAAACTCATTCTGTCTATCATACAGTTTTTGACCCATGACTCTTTTTGAAGGCCAAATCCATGGAGCAGTACTGGTACAGAAAGAATGTGTGATGATATATATTCTGAATATGAAGTGCATCAGCTGAAGGTTACACTGAGTTAGGTGTGCTGTAAAATTGCTTTAGCAAGAAATGTCAACAAATGATAGAAACTCATACTTTGGTGGAAAAAAGAAAATATACAGAATTTTTCATCCTGAAAATACACACAGGCCATAGTTACTAATTTTCTCTGTTGAAAAAAAAATGTTGCCATTCATCCATATTTCTCAATGAAATGACCCACAAGCATATTGCCTACTCTATATACCATATGTCAGGTCTAAAATCAAAATGCTCAGACCTAGATCTGCCTTTCTATAAAGCAATTACAAATATGGTATGGTCTATTCAGTTTGTTAGAGATGATCAGTAGAACAGACAACACAGAACAGACACTGATTTGCTGTTACATTATGTGATGGAAGATCAGAGTCTATGTTGTTTGCAGTTACACTTGACTTAAAAGTAATAATATTTGGTACAGTGGTGGTGGAGGAATGGAAATAATGAAATTTAGACCCAAAAAATGTCCCAACCAGTTCATTAACTGATTGCAGTTAGGATGGGTATTCTATAGGAATGTTTAAAAGATACTTTCTGAATACTAAAATATATTAAAAAAAACACTAAAATTGAAGATTCAATAAATTTCTTCTTTGTACAAACTACTGCCAGTTGTCAAGACTGTGATAAAAAGCATCATGAATGCATATATAGTCCAAGACTTCAGGAAAGTCCTTCAAAAATATTATCAAATGTCCCTCTCTTCTGCTTATGCCCAAGGCCACCACAAGACTTTGATGGACAAGCCAGCACATTAAGCAAGCATCACCTACTGCACCCCCAACCTCAAAAAAAATACTGCAATATCCACGAAATGACACCCTCCAGGATTGGATTCCAAGGAAATACCTGGACCCCTTAAATTGGCTCTGTTTATATCTAAATAGTCTCTTCACTTTTCCCCATACTAAAAATCCATTTAGTTATATAAGCCTTACCAAAAAAAAAAAACAGAAAAAAATGATAAAACTCACCTCTATGATGTATGTATCTCCCAATTGCTCTCTATCAATGCTGCCATTTACAATTACACTTCCATTCATTAGGTTGATGCCAAATAGACCTGGCTGACTTTGCCAAACAATATAATAGGTTATCTGAAAAAAATATTTAACATTCATTACATCACAAACAACATGATTTGCTTGTAAATTGAGTCCAACTGCAAACATTATAGATCCTCATATGCCATTGCATAATGCACCAGTGAATCAAGGTTTGTGCTGTTGTTCCACTGGATACTCCTATTACACTGCATAGACCCTGATCTGCTAGTGTTATTCAATGATAAATTGGGTTTAAGCAGTTTGCAGTTGGACTCAACTTATAGGTGAGAATATACAGAACTTGTAGAAGTGGGTTGATTCTGATTTAAATTATAAAAGGTCTGTTTACCAAATCAAATTGTAGCAAAACACTTTTCCTAAATATAAAATTGTTCATCATAGCTTGGTCACTTTTTATAATACTGGTATGGTCATTTTTGGGATAACTGTTTGGTTTTGTGGAGGCTAACACCATTTTGTAGTAAATATAAGGCTTTTGGCCAGTATATTGTAGTGGAGTTATTATGACCTGGGGAAGAACCACTAACCCATGGGATCACATACAGATGTTGGTCAAGCTGAAACTCAAAATCACAGAGCTGAGATGTGAGTGAACTGTAGACAACTCAGGGGTCTCTAGAATGATTGCAGTTGTGATACTAAAACCTTTTTCAGTACAATCTGATATATCACTGTACCTGATCAGTGCTTAACTAAATATGAGGGACCAATGTACTGATTTATTATTAAACTCAAGAAATGGTGAACAATTTTCTGATATAAATATAACATATCAGATCCTTACCCCAAATGAATCAACACAAAAACCACACAAAATGCATAACTCTGCTGAAATAGAGTTCCTTGTATGTATATATATATATATATATATATATATATATATATATATATATATATCCAAACCCATTTATATTGACCTCAGTTATCTTGATAACCCACTAATTTTTCCGTGCTTATCTTGACCCATGTTAAATTGATAACCCAGTTATATTATAATGGTAAGTTTTGGTGTGATGTATCATGTGATCTCGATTTTTTTATGATGTGCACCTTGTCAATCTTGTAGAAATTTTTCAATAAATGATCAGCAAAAGCTTTTGATTTTGGTCCATTATGTTTTGCTGCTAATTACATAATTAACAGTAGGAAAAGAAAATACTTTAAAACAAAGTACAGTCCTGCATATTTTATGAAATTGAAATTCTTAACATGTAGATACAGGCAATACAGCAGACCAGTGCACACTGACATCTGAATGTGACAGTCATATGATACAACAAAACCATTGTTGACATGTTCTTTATAATTGATGAATCTGACTTTCTCCAAGTTGCTGTTACAGTAACAGTTTTTTGATCATTGTTCTCAGTATGTAACTTTAATTTAATATTTTCATATATTTGTACAACAATGCTGGAAAGGGGTTTATTGTTGATATCACTTGACTGTGATATTGACATGTAGGTTGTGAGATTTGAGGTCATGTGACCAGAAATGCAACTGGTAAGTACCAGGTCAAATTTTATTAATACTGTAGCTCTCTTATCTGTAAGTGGATTAAATACATAATGTCAAAAACTAATATTATCATACAGGACTGAGAATTTTTTAATTTGCTCTCAATGGAGATTCAAACCCAGGTCTGCAGATAAAATGGCACCCATCACCGTAACTGAAAGCACCAACCCCTATATCATCTCAACCATGCACACATCACCAAAAAATTAATGATGACCATAATATGTCCTAAGTAGCAATCCTCTAGTTCCATTCACAAAACTGTCATAAATTGCATCCATCCGGCTATGAGTCAAGAAAGGAAATATTGATAACTCTTACACACATTATGGTACCACAAATAATAACTCTTATATCAATATCTCTTTCAAAATTTGTCAATTTGTAAAACTTTAAATGATGTCCATAATATATACCAAGTTCATAAACAAACTGCACAACAAACTGCAGTAGTTGCACAAATGAGATTTGTTCCCTTGGGTGCATCACAATGGACTGATTGCTCAGTGCAGTTGCCCCCTTAGGTCCATAACAAGAAAATTTTAGTGGGAACAAAAAAAAGCAATGAAATTATTGGGAATAACTCCTAAAAAAAAACAGAGCAAAGTGACATGGTTTTTTTTATGAATCTCCAGGTTAATACCAAAAATAATAACATCATTGTGCAATACACTACATTAAGCTACCAGACAAAAAGGGCAATAACTCTCAGCTAAAAATGTGAAAGCAAAACAATTTATCAGCATGCACATCTCAAGGTAATGTCATAATATTTACAGAGTTTCATGATGGTTAATCAAACCTGTCAGATAAGTTGCACTTACAAAATTTTCTTCTTATCTTTTGCTAATTTACAATATGAAAAGAACAATAACTCTAACAAAAATTGTGAAAACAAAGTGATTGAATGCTGAAAAGTGATTCTTCAGGTACAGTTGCTAGTTTCTAAAAGTGCCATATCATAGACCGATTGCTGGACATGCAGACACAAGGATTACAAAAAACGACAACACAAATGGACTGACTGCTCAGTGCAGTTGATCCCTTAGATCCTTAATGAGAAATTTGAGTGGGAAACCAAATTATAAGATGATATCTATCAGGAACTATTATTCATCCAAATGATGGTGTGGAATGCTTGAAATCATCTTCTGCATGGACTGATCCATACATGCAAAGATATGAAGCACTGATCAACATGGGCCAAAATTCTATCCAAAATAGAGTGGATAAGACATATCCCCTGAAAAGCTAATACAGGTAAACAAAACAAATATCACAATATCAAATTGCATTAGACTATATAGAAGGGTTTTTGAGATTTGCTGATTACAAATAAGATCCCTTGTACAGATACAAAGTTGACTGACCAGGATCATAACTCTGCCCAAAATGATGTGCTGATGAAACAAAAGTTGACAGACTAGTCATATTTGTCCAAATTGGTCTTGATGAGATAAAACACATATAAGAGGTACATCTAGATATAAAAGACAATGTTCATTCGGAATTCCTTCCGAATATGTTGAATGGTTCTTGTACTATGCTGATTGCAGGCAATGTTCCAAGTTTTCATGCAAAAGCAAGAATATGCTTCACATGGTGCATAAGTCTGTTTAAAATGAAGTAGATAAGACTATACCCATAAAAAACACATCTAGATTTATAAAGCACTGTATATGCCAAACATGATCACAATACTCTGATTGTGTCCAAAGCTGGTTACAAAGATCTGCTATAGATTTTTAAAAAGATTGTAGCAACTCACTCAAAATTAAACCAATAAAGATGAAACCTTTAAAAAGTTTCCATATATGTAACAATGAAGTCATTTAGCAAATGTTATCCAGTTATGTATAAGGGTTGCTGACTTGGGTGGTTAAAAAAGTGTGATTGGATGGACAAATTGATGGATGAATTGATGTGGGCACTAAGGGTATATTATCAACAAGCTGTACCAATAATAATGACTTCATGGATCCAACTGACTGACATTTAAAATGCCAAGCACTGACGATAGTTTATCATCAATAACTGTCATCAAAAATATTATTATACGTTATTATTATACATAAAATACAAGATTATGACTGCCCGTGAAAAATAATAAATAATGTGATACAACAAAGATGAATGTCAAATTGCTTTCCACCATTTAACAGGTCACAATTTTCATTTGACTTCTCCAAAAATGTGTATCTAAAATAAAGAATAGGCTTAAACTTTTCCAAACATGGATTATATTGGACTAAAAGGTTTTGCCTTCATATTGAGGTAATCAATTAATACAAAGGATTTTAAAACTTATAACTGCTTTATTAATACCATAGGACATTATGTCTCATCTGTCCTCTGGTTGATACAGACAAGTTCTCACTTTAAAATAACCTTGAACTATGTATGTATGTATGTATGTATGTATGTATGTATGTATGTATGTATGTATGTATGTATGTATGTATGTATGTATGTATGTATGTATGTATGTATGTATGTATGTATGTATGTATGTATGTATGTATGTATGTATGTATGTATGTATGTATGTATGTATGTATGTATGTATGTATGTATGTATGTATGTATGTATGTATGTATGTATGTATGTATCTATGTATGTATCTATGTATGTATGTATGTATCTATGTATGTATCTATGTATGTATGTATGTATGTAAGAGGCACATTGTCTAGTTATAATGTATAACTAAACAAACTTTTGTCAAAATAGGTATAATCTATTTTATTTCGATTGTTACAGACCATGATGGAAAAGGTCATAGAAACAGTTCTAACATTAATATTGTTCTCTTGCTATATCAAGGGATATTGCTATATGTTTGACACTGTTTAGTCATGATGCACACCTGGGTTGAGTCTCATTAGCTAGCAGTTTCTTACAGCTCAGACACAGAAAGATTCCAAATACTCCTTGTAAGAACATACATATTGGCAGAAGAGACTTGACTATGATAAAAGGCACATTGTCTAATAATGATGCACAATAAATTAAAATCTCATCAAAATATCTCATGATTCAAAAGTAATTCAAGTTTCAAAAAGTGGACCAAAAGTTACTTGTATTCCTTGTAATAATCTTGACCATTGAATAATGGACCAGACTATACTATATATGGTCCAGATACTTACCTGGGTATAATTTCATCAAAATAAAAGTTAGATTGAATCAGAGAAACTGGTTAAAACTTATATAGTTTCCCTTGCTCGGACTTTGAGGTGACCTCAGCTACTCACTGTAGTGCATGACCCATTCCAAGCATAACCAATACATCTGAGTCATGTAAAATCATTACAATTCAGAAAAGTGATATTTAGAATTGTGTTGGGATGAATTAACTCAAGATTCATTCATATACTGTATACCATGATCCACAGCTTTTATAAAAATTTGCCACCCTCTCTGAGTCAATAAGTTTTATTGTTACATAAAAAGATAATAGAATTTGGGTATATTCAGCTTTGATCCTATATTTATGAAAATTTCTCAGAATATAGCTTTATATAGACCAATTATACTAACCACTGCTGTACTGTCTTTATCTGTGGCTTGAATATTTGGAGTGACTAGGCTTTCTTTTGGAGCATTCTCATTAACTTGAAGAGAATTATGTGTCACAAATACTGGGATATTGTCATTGATATCTTGTAGCCAAACTGTGAGCTGCAAATAAAATTGAAAAAAAAAATAAATAAAAATGTGTCTGTTGATTATATCTTGCATGTAACTGAGTTTTCTAATCTAATATAATTAGTTTATAAAAGCTGACTTCTTTTCATGTAATATTTTAAGACATGACATACATGTAATTGACTTACAAACATGTCTAACCCATGACATTCATAACAATATACCAGTAATTTGCTCTTTTAATATTACCCTTATCATTTACAACAAATAAGATCTTTTAGAACTAAGGTGTAAGGTGTATTTGGTTGATAAATTCTGAAACAATATAACTGGTTCTTTTCATATACAGAATATTTTTTAAGACAAAATAATATTTACTTACACAAATTCATTTTTGTTCACACCTGACATGACTTAAGAGGCTAAATATAAAGAATGACTTTGTTACTAAATTTTGATGTGTAGTACTTGATTGTTTTTGCAATGCAACATTTCTAGATTTTAATTTTTCAGATTTAACAAATACATTATTATTTATATATCCATTAGATTTATCAAAAGATGGACCTATTAATATACTTTATTATAAACAATGAAATGAAATAAAGTAATTTGCTTTGTTAAAAATGTAACATGTAAATTACTCAAACATACCTTCAAAATTGAGGGCCTCGTTACAGTCACACTGTTCCAGAGTCACAGTGCTACTTTCACTTCGTTTGGGCCATTGCCAAGTTTTCATTCATTCAAAACTTTGCTTTTGAACCACAATTTGCATCAGTGCTTAAATCTAAATGACTATTATGCCCATATACTTCATACCAGCTTCCTACGGTGCATGTATGGAGTATCGGCTGATGTTTGTTATCATGGCATCCTCAGGATCAGACTCATTGTCCCTTTATACCTTTTGTCAGCTCCATGCCAATCAACATACAGGTATTGGACACTTCACAATCCTACAAACTCCAACATGTATCTTGTCCTGAGGTATCCTTTAGAACAATTCAGAGCTGGGCTGGGGCAGTGTGCTGTGACAGGATTTGCCCCCATTATGCCAAAAGAATGATGTTATATATACAATAAAGTGTATTGTGTGTTATTTAAATATACTTTATTATAATTACAATGAAATGAAATAAAATAATTTGCTTTGTTAAAAAAGTAACATGTAAATTACTCCAACATACCTTCAACTGGCTGATCTTTCGTTTATTTGATTCTTCCTCTGCAAGAATACTAAGCTCATAGTGGTCTGTTTTCTCCCTGTCCAGTGTTGCAGTTGTGCAGACTGTTCCCTATTTTAATAGTAAAATTATTTTCTTACAATAACTTTATTTGTACAGTTATGCCCACTTTGCTGTCATTATGTGTTTCAGTGGAACATTTTATATACTGATGTGCTGTTAACAATAATGACAGAATCAGTGATCAATAATGTCATGACCTGTAACCTACCTATAATAAATATTTCTGAAGTTAGAAGGAAATCTGCCTTGAAATATATTTAAGTCAGATGTGTATATGAAACACCTACTTTTCATTACCAGTATCAGAATGAACTTTGACAACTTTGATGCAATTTCACAGCTTATCACATGTTCTAATTCCATGTCCATTACTGACTTTAAAGTATTTAATTTTTTGTTATGTCTAGCTGTCATATGAAATGCACATTACACTGCCCAAGAGTGTGTATATACATAACACAACATATTATTAGCCTGCAAAGATCCATGTCTTGTCAAAATGTAAATATTCATGTCATTAAAACATGGAATCATTTAAAAAAAATGGGTGGACAGCTTTTATGCATGTGTAACAAATACCAAACATCAGATTTCTACTTCTTATACAACAATAGACATGTACCTTGGATAGTCATTGAAATGATACAGGTACAAGGAATGCTATTATTAGTATCTTCATATATAGAGGATCTCTAATGAGTAATGATTTAATATTGAATTTATGAAACAAGTTGAATAATGTCCAGCTTTTGTAAGCCAAGGCTCGCAAAAGCTGGACATTATTCAATGAGTTTCATAAATTTGATATTAAATCGTTACCCATTTGAGATTCTTTTTATCACATAGTTTTTATTTCAGTGGAAATTATTTAGATAGATAGAAGAACAAATAATTTCATTCATTCTGACAGACGGTGTACCTTTCATTTGTTGTGCATAAAATATAGTCCCAAACAAAGCTGAATTGGTAAAAATAGATTGTACTGCTTACAAACTATAAATCAAAGAAAGAGCTTCCATCCGAATAAACAGAACATTTTATAACCACAAGATCATTTTTCAAAACAGAATGATCAATGTGATGTGATGCTGCCACATTGTTTGATACGGTACACAGTACAGCAGGCCGACAGTAGAATATACGTATACCCTAAAATGTGTGTTTAAGAACTACCGGTAAACGTTACATTGTTGTGATTTTCATGTGAAATAGGATTACTGGATGCAAAAAGTCCCACATTTACTACAATGCATTTGTATCCTGATATTTGCAGTGTTTGATTTGAAAAATAGACAGAACAGAAGACGTCAACAAATTTTTTTTCGTGTCAGATTTACATCCCATATATGCTATGTAAAGATGCTGCGGTTGGATAAAGATCTGTCAGTTAGGAGACCCATTCATATTCAGATTATTCTCCAAACAGAGTTGAGTTTGTTTACTTCATTAAGTTAACTTTTAAACCACGCTTGTATATATGGTGGATTATATATCTATGTTACTGATATACCCCACCCACTCCACTATCCCTTAGTTTTATTCATTATTGTCATTCTTGTCTCTTGTAGTTTTATGCCATTTTTCTAATGATGATATTGTTAAACATAACATAATGAACCCTTGTGAGAGTAGCCTATCCATATTGAGACAGCAAATATGATATTTCCTTAATTTCCATTTGCGAGTCGAGAACACAAATGGCTGCCAAAAAATGTTCATTCAGATCAAAACATTCCAGTATGCGGGGTTATAAACATTTTCCCACAATCCCAGCATATCAGTAAAGAATATACTGCACAATAAATTCATGAGCTTATTTGGACCAATCAGAATCACATAAAGTGATATATTAACATGTGGTAATATGAAAAATATGAAACTGCACATACTATAGGAAAACCATACCTACTATGTGATAATGTAATATATTATACTTATAATCAAGTTCACAGTTCTGTGGAACCATAATAAGAGTAGTATTCACACATTGTCCTCTGATGTTAACAAAAATTGACTTTCCTGTACTTTAAATAGCGGATCTTTTGAATAGGTTTTGTGCTTGTAAAATCCTATGCCCCTGATGCTGCAACATCCAACAAAGCAACCCAGTAAAACTTATGCAAGTAGTACGATAACTTAATCAGGTCTTCAACATATGCATATAAACAAGACTAGTAGGTCAAATGGATTCTAAGCAAGATTTATGCTAAGTCCTACTGCTAATACTAAATGCAAAGATTGCTAAATGATAATCACCTATGAAATGAAGTTTTAAACTTTTTGAAAAATTTTTAAAAGCTAAATTTTCAATTACAGTCCAAAATCAAAAAGTTTTAGGTTGATCAGTAATTTTCTTGAATGTTTACACCTAATAATGGGCCATTATATAGAACAGTAAATATTCCAAATCTTGTAAAATTTGCTCAGAAATATTACCTCCAGAGTGGTAACAAGCTCAGCCAATCAGAAAGAACATGATCTTGATCTTGGTCATTATCAAACTCATCCAAAGTCTTTGACACAAAAATATGTTCTATGTCTAATCAAGCTTGGATCAGAAATATGGTATGCATGGTGCCAACAAAGATAATCAAGAACAACTTGTCAGCAAATCTCATTCATTTTCAGTCTTATCCAATTCTCGATGAAATAAGAATACATTCCAAGTCTGATAAAAATTGATTCCAAAATCTAGCTTCCAGAGTGGAAACAAATTCATCCATCTGATGCAAGAAAACTTCATTAGTATGTGATAATCTTGCATATTATCCAGCCATATTCCAAGTTTGATCCATATGGGACCAGAATATGGCCCCAATAGTGGTAACAAGCAACTGTTAAGAGAGAGAGAGAGAGAGAGAGAGAGAGAGAGAGAGAGAGAGAGAGAGAGAGAGAGAGAGAGAGAGAGAGAGAGAGAGAGAGAGGATCACTGAAATGGGATGTACACTTAGCAGAACCATAATCATGTTTGGTTTGTCCTTTTAGCCAGGTGAGCTTGAAACATATTTGTGTTTGTAAAAGTAATTAAAAATGTACAAACATGCTTACAAATTTGTACAAGCAATGGTTTTGACAAAAAATTCAAGCCCAACAATCTTAAAATGAGTTTTTCAAAATGGAACTGATGTAATGACCTGAACTTCTTATAAAAAAATCTAAATATGAATATACATAATCATGTTAACCAAGCTCCATTGTCTATCTCAAATGGTGCTTGCTTATTCATACAAAAAAATTCTGCTAACAAGGTTTTATTTCATAAAAAGTAAAAGTCCAACAATTTAAAAAAATAAAAATAGATAAATGCAAAAATGTCCATAAAATCTAATCAGTTCATCTACATATCAATACAAATAGTCATATGAACCTTTATTGGTGTACCTGACATTTTGCCTTAATTTTGTCACAAACATTAAAAACTTTGTAACAAAAATAATTAAAAGAGCTATAATGGTCTTAAAGTCTAATACATGTAAGGTCATTTACATTTTAATCCAAATATATATAGCAGATTTCATATTTCTAGTCATGAAGAAATTTTTGCTTATACAATTTTGCAATTGTATTGCAAAAAGGTCTAAATCCCAAAAATTCCTAAATTTATAAGAAATTAAAAAATAAGATCACAGTTACCAGAATCTTGTCAAATCTTGGATCTGCTCAAGATTTCAAATTTGGTCCGGTTTGTGTCAACAGTATTTTGTGTCTAAAGCTATCTTGCTTACAAAAAGAATTAATGGACATGACGTTGATGGACAGCACAAAGGTAATTTGTAACTTTTGAGTTGGGAGGGAGGGAGTCATTAAAAAATATTATAAAGTCTGTGAGATAGTTGAATAAACTACTATGCATGCAATTCATGCCAGAAAGTACTTACAGTATTGGATATATTGAATGGATCATGTTCATTTTCCAGCCTGAATACGACTCTTCCAACTCTGGTAGCATTTGTTGTTGCATTGTAGAAACAATAAGGATCATGTTGCTCAAAAACTGTAACACTGTCATTGGTGATTTGAATATTCAAGACCTCAATATGGACAGTTGCATTTATGGAGAGATTACCACCATCTGTAGCAAAAACCATTACAGTGTAGTTAACAGCATTATATAAATCATGAGCTGCTGTTATTGTTCCATTGCTGTCAATTGTAAAATCTGATGTTTTTTGAAGAGAGTATGTGATACTTTTAAATTTCACTTCATGATCATAATCCACAGCATGCACAACAAGGATCTCCTTCCCCTTGAGTGTCCCATTGTTCACATATAACACTGGAATGTTTGGGAAAGAAACCCAGACTGGTTTTTCATTAATATCAGTTACATTTATTGTGACATTGGCAGTGACAAAGCGTGGATGAGTTGCATTGTCCATAGCTTTGACCTCAAGCAAGTATGGAGTCTCCTTATACAATGCACTTTCTTTGAATCTGATCATTCCGGAAAACTGGTCTATTTCAAATAAGTTTCCATCATGCCCTGGAACAATTGAGTAGCTGACATTGCCAGCCAGACCTTCATCATCATCAACTGCTGACACTTTAAATGTTTTGGAAGTATCATTTTCCTTTGTGCAAAAGATATATGATGATTGGTTAAACTTTGGGCTGTACATATTTGTTTCATTAACAATTATTATGATTTGAGTTTGACTTGTTCTGGGTGGTGTTCCATGATCATACACACGTACTGTCAAGTTATATTCTGGTCTTTCTTGAAAATTGAGATTTTTGACCAAACTGATAGTACCATCTTGAGGATCTATTTCAAAATAACCAAATGAGTGCAACAGTACATATGTAAATCCATTATTTGTAACATCATCATCAGTTGCAGATACATTAGCAACATGTGATGCAGGTGATCCAGGTTTTGTGTCTTCCAGTATGAATGCTGGATTAATACTAGTTACCAGAATAGGATCATTGTCATTCACATCTAAAATTGTTACATTGACAGTTGCATTGTCCTGATGGATTTGATCAGTTACTTGTATAAGAAGAATAATACTTTGTGTCACATCAGCATCAAGCTTCTGTCCCATCAAATTATTTCCATCAAAGTAGAATAGTTTGGATTCATTAATGTCCATTACAGAAAACGTAAGGTTGCTATTGGCATCAATATCACTAGCAGAAACCTGAAATCAGAAGGAAATAAAGTTTGTTATATCTCTTTTATATATATATATATATATATATATATATATATATATATATATATAAAATGAGGCATCTCATTGTGGTATATTGATATATTGATTCTAAACACTAATTCTGTCAGGCCAGTTGTAAATGGGGGGAGTGGGCCTAATCAGCACATATTATCAGATAATTATGGGATATATGACATATGCAAGTGATATTAAGTTGATTCACAGTTAAAGAACATTTTACAGAACAAATATTACAGGTGATGAATCTGCTTTGCACTTTGGTATTTCTGAGTTTGATAACTGGTTGTCACATGCAAAATGATTAAAGGTTATCTATTCAAAGTCAATGGGTTTCTAATGTTTTTCAAGTTCTCACACCAAAATGACCAGCTGAATCAATCTGAGCAACTGAGGGGGTCATGATAAGTGTGTGTGTGTGTGTGTGTGTGTGTGTGTGTGTGTGTGTGTGTATATGTGTGTGATTTGGATTTTTAATGGAGCTTTAATAATTTATGATGTCTACAGTGTGGCAGTTTATTATGATGTCTAGTACTGGGGCATCAAGCCACAGACATATTGCATCACATCCCACCCAGTCACATTATCCTGACATGAGGCTAACCAGTCCTAATACTGACCTCTTCATGCTGAGCATCTAGTGAGGCAGTTGTTAGTACCACTTTTATAAGTCTTTGGTATGACTCAGCTGGGGTTCAACCTGTGACCTGCATCCATGGCAGATGCTATAACAACTAGGTCACCAAATAATAAATATGAAAGTTGTTAAATGCTGTACAATTATATAGAATATATAAAATCTTCGCCAATATCAGAGTTGAACTTTTCATAAATCAAACCCAAAACTCAAAGTTAAAGCAAGTGGCCCCAATGTATATTTACCTTGCTACCCATTTACTTTCACTCTGCTAAAAGGAATATATATAAATATATATTAAATACATGGCAAGTAGTGTCCGCTGTAAGCAGAGATTGAATAAGTAAAAAACCATGAATATATTCAACTTTTCATTAAATCTTTTATGCATTCCTGAAAATTATATGCTTAAGTCATTGTGATTGTAATTATATTTTTCACAGAAAAATCTAGAAACAACTTTTTAGAAACCTGATGTTGTTGTTGTTGTTCTGGGGCTTAACGCCATTTTTCAGCACATGATAGGCTATACATGGCAGCCAGTATTAATGGTGGAGGAAGAAACCGGAAAATCACCGGAAAGAACCACCAACCCACAAGAAGCTACTGGCAAGCTTATTCACATATCTACATTCGCTGAATCTTAGACTCGAACATATGCAGACAGAGGTGAGATGGCAGTGATTCATAGCAAACAGTGCTTTAGACCACTCAGCCACTCGGGGTCCCCCTTAGAAACCTAAAATATGGAATTAATTCAAATACTTTCAAGCCAAATATGAACTGGTTAAAATACTACAACACTGTTGTAGATAATACTTTTTTAAATACTGACAACATCCATAAAAGTTCTTTTGAGTTTGAATCTTAATGGTTGTTATTTTTCTATACTGAAGGTTTATTTTTTACATAAAATATGCATTTTTATATGATATCAAAATATTTTAACACATGGATTTTATATGTCTAATAATCAAGTGTCTGAAAAAGGGATTATTTTCATGTTTTGTCCTAATCTGTAATATATTATTAATGTATATTGGTATCAACAAAATTTTGATGAGGTTTAGAGTATGCAAATTTCCTCTCCTAACTTTATTGATCATAATACTGTAACATTGCTTAAATATCCAGAAACTGATAACAATCTGTAAAAAAATGCAAGATACTAAAAGCAATATTATGATGCAAGTGAATGTCAAATTTTGCAAAACAGTGAACTTAATTTTTACCGTTAATACTTTAGCTGACTTTTCAGTTTCCATAACCTCTGCCCAATAGACATGAGACAAGAATCGTGGAGGATTATCATTCACATCATTCACATAAATAGTAACTGATGTCACATTCATTCGTGGTGGTTGTCCTCCTGTAGTTCATAAAAATGAACATGGTGTCAAATGTAAATGGAAATAAAATGATGCATAAATTTGACTTGTAATTTATTATGTTTGATAACAGTGTCAGAGGTCTAAATGACAAAGAGTTGTTTCATTTTTAAGTGGCTTCTAATGATTTTGAGAAAGATAAACTGGAAAAACTGCATATCTAACACTTTGATGAGATGGCTATCTCACTGGGTGCTGGTCTCTTTGTATTTAAATAAAGACCAAATAAAGGCTGATCACTCATATGGTTTCCTACTATCATTTAAACATTTTCTTTCATTTTTAGCAAGGAAACTAAATTTTCCAAGATGTTCTGTAGAGGAAAATTTATCATGTAATATGGTACATACTTATTTCCAGCATTATTGCACCAAGAGTTTGTGTTATGATTATGATGCATGCAAAAATCTAATTATGCTTCTGTATAACTTTATGATATACATTTTATTTTAACATCTGGAGAAAAAAAAAGCTTTCTTACATCATTATCAGCAATAAGGTCTTAATGTTGTTTTTAAATGTTACTATGTTGCTAGCATCAATTTGATATATTTATGAAAATTTCCTACTCATCAGAAAGAAAACTTGTATAATTGTACAGTCATGTGTTGACTAAATATGCTAAATAATATGCATTTAATTGCTAAAAGAATACATTAAAATTAAACAACATTGGTGCAGACATAAATACCAAAAATGTTTGAGCTCTGCTTTTAAGAAATAAAATTTGAAAATAATCATTAAAGTTACATGAGTAGAGAACATAACTTGTTAAGTATAATACATTAAAATTTTTATAGAATACATGACAATAAAAAGTGGAGAAAATAAAATTGTAGGAAGAACAAAAGTGAAACATATTAAGCAATAGCAGTAAAAACAAATTTTTCATTTGTTACTCTTACCATCTACTGCTTGTATGATGAGGTCATATCTGTAAGTAATACTGGCATTTAGGCGACTTATACACTGAATTTCACCACTTGCATTGTTGATCCAAAATTTGTTTTCTTCATTTCCTTCAATTATTTTGTAACAGATACTTCCATAATCAACATCTGTTGCAGTAACCTGTTTAATAAATATACAATGACATAATATTATGATAAATTAAAGTAAATCTTCATTCTTGTGTACTTTAAAGGGAATTCAAACATTAATCCTGTGGATTGTGTGTATTGTCAGTCTCATGTTTCCAAGTTTTTGAACATCTATTTATCTGCAAAATATTCTAAAATAAAGTCTAGAAATCCCTTTCTATGGGTGAGTTTGATTGATGCAATTATGGCCTCTAAGTCTTTAACAGAAGTTTCAATGTGCCAGATCTCCTTCAAGCAAGTTGCTAGGATGTACCCAAATGCAAGAAAAACATTAACAAAGAATTTTAATTCTGTCCCACCATGCATATGAAGTTGAGACAGAGTAGGTAATTTGTTTTCTCTGTAATGATCTTAAATTCATTCTATTAAGATTGTTATCAAGTGCAGCTTCACTAAAAAAAACCTCATTATTATCATGCAAGTGCACCCTTAATTTTTGGTTTTTGAATAACAAAAGTGAAATCTTATATTTTAAATGGCATAAAAAATTAAGAGATTTAAAAGTAACCAGCTGAAGTGGTGAAATGTAAATTAATTTATGACATTTCACTGCTCACTGTTTATTTTATGAATATATTATTAACATGCTAAAAAAATCAAACTAAAAACAAACTAAATACAAGATTAGCTCTTACAAATGGACCAAGGGAAAATATCAAATCTCTGTCAGTGAATGTATGCATATATAACTTGAGCTGCCTGCGTCACATAATGCTTTACAGTGCAAGGAATTAAACTTATGCATGATAAAACAAAGCATTATCAACCAATTAACTGTCATGACTCTATGTGTATAACCAAACAAGAAATCCTTGTAACCCCTGGGATAAATAGTGCTAACCAAATAAAAATATTTAAGTTGATTCTCATGATTTTGCTTTTTTCATTTCAAACACATTTGCAAAAGAAAGCTCAAATCACAATACAAATTTGCAAGGACTGAGGGGATAATTAGTTAATAATTTGGAAAATCACAATAATTTGCCATAAACATCTTCGGGCACAAAAATGAAGGCAATTTTCAAAGAGTGCATTGTCCAACTCATATAGGGTCCAAGGAAAATTAGGGAAGTAATCCACAAAGGCCCTATGATATATGAGTCATACTTGGTTTGTTTTCTTCATGTTCTGGGTGTTCTAGAACAGGGCATCCAACTTTTTTTGGCATTGCCAAAACAGATAAAATGTTTAAGGTTATGAGCTACTAAAGCAAGAACTGTTTCTTATCATTAATTATGCATATTAATTAAAAAGGAAAATGACTAAATAACTAAGGCCAGACTAATGTGAAGAACTGGGCCACATGCAGCCTGTGGGGATGGGCACAACTGTTCTAGAACTTTCTGCCTAATGGAACACAGGAGTTATGAGCATGGACATGGACATGCATCCTAGAAGAGATGAGTAAAGCATGGCAATAGTGACAGGTTAAGTATTATTGCTATTAAATTACATAAATATATCAAAATATTTCTTATGTAGCATAGTTTTATTTTCTTAAGTTAAAAAATTTGTGACTAGCAGAATAATAATTATTTAGTCTGCTATGTTGTTTATTATAATGAACTTTCTTTAGTTTCATGCATGTGTGGTTGAATTTTAATTGTCTGTTGCCTGAGGAGTACATGACATGCTGCACATGCACTAGGTCAAAAATAAGGTTAATAGAGTTGTATAATTTATGATACTCAAAATGTCAACAGTACTTACTGTTATAATCACAGATTGGCTGCTGAATGTCTCATCTATGGTTCTGTTGTAAGGTGTTTTCTGGAACACTGGACTATTGTCATTAGTATTCAATATGTGGACCAATATTACTGTATCATTAGCATGATTTTTCTCATCAGTTGCTGTGACTTTGATATTTACAGGATTCTCCTTTTGTACCTCATAGTCAAATGTCTGATTGACAAACAAGTTTCCTTCTTTATCTATATCAAAATCTGTAATGAGATAAGATAGTAAAACCAAAAAAATTCCATGCAACTGAACATTTTTCATATCAGAGTAAAATTCTTTTTTGAGAGGTGATATCTAAGTGATTTAATCATCTAAGTGATTTAATAAGAAACAATACCAGTGCAATTTCACAGATATATGTTTTTTTTATAGACCACTGCTTGTCTGATGAGAGTGGACTAAAAGAAGAATAATTTCTAGCAATCAAAAATTAAATTTATCAGGGTTTACATTAGCTTTTGCCATAGTAATAGAAAATAAATTTTCATGCCAAAAATATTATTCTTGATTTTCACATAAACCTTATAATAATGTATTTCTGTACAGTGGTTTCAACTCATTCAAACAAGCACAAGGTGGGGGACAACAAGCTGAAGTCCCATAATGCCTAGTGTCATTAGTATAATTACTATGATGATATGCAACTTACTAGATGTATTTAATGTGTACACAATGTAACTGCTGTCCACATCCACAGCAAAAACAGATCCAATCTTGGTCCCTGGCTTTGAATTTTCATCAACTGAGAAGTTGTAAGGACTGTTGATGAAGTTAGGTGCAGTATCATCTATATTTATTATTCTCACAACAACAATGGCAGTGCTAGAAAAAGACAAGAGAAGGGCATCATACCTGATCACATTATCTATATATGTACATGCATATATAGAACAGAATTATAATAAGATAAAAATGAAGAATGATAATGAGAGAATGGGCTTCAAAAAGTGCCTTGAAATTATCAATTAATTGTAAAAATGAATAAGTATTCATAACACATGCATCATTAGAACATAAGACATAACTTAATCAACTTATATTTTGTGCCAAATTTGAAATACTATTGTGCTTATAGGAAAAGCAATCAACCTTATTATACTTGCATCATTGACTCTTATGTTATCATAATAGGATATTCCCTCATGGCAAGAAACAATAGTATTTCAACAATATGATATTATCAGGGGGCCAGACTAAAAAATTAGTCAAAAAAAGGAGTATCAGACAAATATCTATTGAATATTTGCCAAATATTAGTAAAAACAAAGGTTGATTTATCACTGAGCATGGGTTTATTATTGGGTAAATATACTAATGTTTTGGACTACGTTAATTAACCTAAATATTCAGTCATTTGTTTCTTCCATACACTATAATTTGTTACAAAAATAGGTATTAAATTAAGTAACAGAAAGAAGTGAAGCATACAATTAAAGTAAATTCAACAAATTATTTCTTTCTTGTCAAATCAATGGTAATCAACTTTATATTGACTCGACACATGACTGCAAGTTTCTTTATTTTCATTAATGGCAACCATATATAGGGAGACAATTTAATCACATAAACAAACAAAGTAGAATAACTTGTGTGACGTACAGTATTTAAACATGTAGACTTTTTATATTCCGAGGTTTACATTTATCTGTGATAAAGTGATCAATACCCCAAGTTTAACTTGTGGTCTTCCTTGATAACAGCTGTAAAAATAATGGCATTTCACTAAATTTCTTTACCAGTTTCAGTGGCTGTGCTCATTTATTTAGGGCAATCACATCTATATTTGTAGCTATAGTAATAAAATTGCATCAAATAATTTTGGAGGATAATTTGGATTTTGAGATAATATAAATATATGTATATATGTATACTATTTGGGTGATACATTATTCCGTCAAAGACAATCTTTACATTATGAAATGATACTTATATTATTATCAGGCTACATTTTTAGACTAGTTTCTAACAAGACTTATCATAAGTGGCTGTGAATATGCACAATAAATAGTTTGTCATAGTTTTAAAATATAATAGAAAACAAACACCAAAAAATGCAACCATAATTCTTTATTTGTAACAAAAAATAATGAAACATTATCATGAAAGTGTTCTTTATTGACAAACAAGGATGTAATGCAACCTGCCTAGACCACTACTGACCAGTATTTAACTTGCTAGGTGCATTAATATTGAATCCTAACAATATAGATATTACATTTCCTGACAAAATGTTCAGGAAATTTAATAATTCTCATTCATGCACAAATTATTTGGTGAGAGAGAGAAAAGTAATTATTTTGAAGTGCATGCATAATTAGGTTAATGATAGTAATTAAGTTTGAATGTTTGTTTTATTTTGTTGTGAATTTGATTGAGGAATCAATTCAAATAAAAAATTAAAAAGGAAAAATACAATTTTACTCATAAAAAATTAAATAAATTATTTACCTGTTATGCTGGCCTGAGTCAATAGCTCTGACTGTCAGATTAAGCTCCTTGGGATATGGTAAAGTTTCAAAATCAACTTTATGCTTAAGTGATAGTTGTCCAGTAATTCCAAATTTAAAATTTTCCTGCAAGACAAGCAATTTGTTTTGGTAGATTGTTTACATTTGTAATGCATATGTTCTACACATAAATTAATACATGTAGCATGATGATGAGCTGTCACTGCTCCGGTGGTCTAGTGGATAGAGCGTCTGCCTCAAATTCGGGAGGTCATGGGTTCAGTCTCCGGTTGAGTCATACCAAAAACTTACAAAAATGGTACTAATATCTACCTCGCTTGACACTCAGCATTAAGAGGTTAGTGTTAGGACTTGTTGGACTGGTGTCAGGATAATGTGACTGGGTGGGACATCATGCTACATGTCTGCGGCATGATGCCCCAGTGCTAGACATCACTATAAAACTGCCACACTGCAGACATCATAGTGATATGACTGAAAATGTTAAAGCTATGTTCAAGATCATAATCACATCACATCACATCACATCACATCACATCAAATCACATCACATCACATCAAATCACATCACATCACATCACATCACATCACATCACATCACATCACATCACATCACATCACATCACATCACATCACATCAAATCACATCACATCACAGCACATCACATCACATCACATCAAATTACATCACATCACATCAAATCACATCACATCACATCAAATCACATCACATCACAGCACATCACATCACATCACATCACATCAAATCACATCAAATCACATCACATCACAGCACATCACATCACATCAAATCACATCACATCACATCACATCAAATCACATCACATCACATCAAATCACATCACATCACAGCACATCACATCACATCACATCACATCAAATCACATCACATCACATCACATCACATCAAATCATATCACATCACATCAAATCACATCACATCACAGCACATCACATCACATCACATCAAATCACATCACATCACATCACATCACATCAAATCACATCACATCACATCAAATCACATCACATCACAGCACATCAAATCACATCACATCACAGCACATGATGAGCTGACATATGATGCCTAAAAATTATCTCCTTGAAGTTAACAAATTAATACAAAACTATATATGTTTTCATGGAACATGGATATCAAATATTAGTGCTTGAAATGATCTAAATACAAATATTACCCAAGATGCAACAAATGGATCAATGGACAATAAAATGTTTACTATAAAAGTGTACATTTTTATCAAATGTGTCACATTAGTAAACCTCTTTTACAACTACTAAAACCAAATATTTGACAATTAAAACTAGAACTGTGTATGCAGAAGATGCACACAACATATAAACATGAAATTTAACTGTGGTGTGACAGATGGACAATTTGTGACACTGTATGCCTAGCCACTGTCATTTTGGGGTTAAAAAAATTGCAATTTTACTTGTAGCATTAGATTATTGTATCTCTCGTGCAACTGCTAAAACAAAATATTTATTAAATTAAAACAGAAATGTGTCATGGTAATTTATCAGGCGAGTTATAAAATAAAATGCTGTTAACAAAGTAGTAGAGTTAGAAGGATTAAAAAACCCAAACAAACTGAGCAGAAGTTTCGTTTCATATTGGTTACATATAAGAAATGAAAATGAAAAATATATTTCATTAGCCACAAAGTAAAAGTTAACTGAAATGACTGAAATTAATTACATGGAAGTGGGAAAACCCATTATAAAACCTATTTAATGATCTTCATAACCAAACCTGCTTTTAAAAAGAGACAGAAATATAATGAGGGTTTCAATATTAAAGGATAATTGAATTTAGGAAAAGATTAATGCAGGAGTAACCTCAACTAATAAAAATATACTCCTGTGCCTTTTATTTGAAATATCACATAATATACACTGTGACTTTCAGTCGTCATGGAATTAATTTAATACTTTTCTTAAAAAACAAAAACTGAGTTTAGAAAACTACAATGATTGAAGAAATCTTATGAAAAGATGCAATGATCAAATTTCTATGCAAGACTTGTCATATAACTTGAACAAATTTTATATAATACAAAATAGTAATGTTAAATTTTTACTAACCTGACCAGTCACAACTTCATAGCTAAAAGTACCATTGTCGATCTTGTCAAGGTCTGTGGCATTAATAGGACAATTTAAAATTCTGTCATCTTCTTTCACTGAACACCAGTAAATATCTGCAGCAAGATAGTTAAAATAGAAAATGTTGATAGAAAAACATCCTTGTGCATCCATGTTTTATCCAACACCTTAAAAATCTGTACCCCAGGGATCAATGTAACTTGCATGTCAAAATTTGTCTTTTCATGTCTAGTAAGTTATAGAGTGGGAATCTCAAAACTTTATAAGTAGTGACCCATATGCTATATCCTCAACCCTCCCAAACTCCACGTCCATTTGGAAGCATAAAAATTCCAAAAGGCCATGCACATCTACAAACCACCCTCATATCGCAAGGTTTATATTTAGAATGGTACAGAAAGAGTTGCATGACAAGCAAAACTCATAAAATTATCATACATTTTATTCACGACCAGAAGTCTGCATCAAAGCAGCATTTTCCCCATATTTTCTTGGTTATCTTTGCCATCCCCCACATCACATATATATGTATACACCTTTCCACCGCACACACATCAGGCTCTACAACCAAATTCCAATATTAACGTGCACATCCACAGTCTATTCCAATGATATTTTGAAATCTCCATTTTAAATGTTGTAGGAGGATTTTTGCAACATTATTCATATATGATGGATAGAATAACATTACCCCCATATTTTCTTCTAAAAGGGATGAATGAAATAGCTGCAAAAGTATCCCCTGATCCCAACCTCCATCCCATAGAAGGGTTAAAATTCTAAAACCACTATGCACATTTACAGGTCAACTCCAATCAAATCCCAAATATTTAAGTCATTATCATGATTAGTGCAATGACAGTTGTGCAACATTATAAATGCATACGTGTCTAGACAGACAGTATCATATAGTATTTTTCTCAGACACTTCTATTTCAAATGTTTAAAGCCAAGAACATTAAATAAAATGATACTCTTTTTTTAACTGTAAAAAACATAAGTGACTTAATTATGCTTCATGCTTCCATAATGAATCATTTACACCTTCTATATGTACATTTTTGATGACTTCACTTTTATTCATGGTGTAACATTTTAAAAACATTTCATGGCAGTAAAATTAAAGGCTCAATGAATAATATCTGTAAATGCACTAGGACCATTATCACCATTAATAAAAGTGAATTTTGTGATTGCTGTAGCAATTCTTTAGCTTGATGAATAATGATTCAGTGGTGAAATCTAAATCCCATTCATTCCCAAATTATGATGCAGTATATGTAATTGTTTTAATAGATGATCAATATTGTGCAAATAATGTGTGAAACTCCATTCAGTATGGCTAAATATATTTAAGTGTTTGGACAATGACACTTGACCTTAATTTCACTAAGGCAACCACACCATCAGATTTGTCCATAAAGCAGAATTTTTGTACAGAGTTCAGGGACTGGTTGTGCAATAAGCAATTATGCACATTTTGTATTATATGTGGAATTTCTAATACCAACACTGTGTCACTCCTTGTTTCTGTTAATTACTAGGACAATATTAAATTTTAGAATAAGCTACAATAATTTATCTTTTGCTGATGGCATCCAGATGATGTTAAGAAACATGTAAAATTGAATGTGTAAGGAAAGAAAGAATAAAAAATGCTTAATATGTATTTCTGAATGACAGGTGTTTCATTCTGCATCCAGAAAAGTTTGAGATTTTTGGTTTCTGGAGGTTCTTGGCCCTATTATGGTGGATTTTCTAACAAAATTTTGTGGTCATCCTGGCCTCAAAACAAAATTCTCTTTATGCTTTTTTTTAAAAATGAAGTATGAATCATGAAACTTTCAGTATTTTCATGGACTCCTTCATCTACTGTTCTTTTTTTTGGTGCAGATTTTGAATATTTGAGATACACAAACTATTATACATAAATACAGGCAATTGTTCGAGTCTAAGATTCAGCGAATGTTGATATGTGAGAAAGCTTGCCAGTAGCTTCTCGTCGGTTGGTGGTTCTTTCCAGTGATTTCCCGGTTTCTTTCTCCACCATTAATACTGGCTGCCATGTATAGCCTATCTTGTGCTGAAAAATGGTGTTAAGCACCACAACAACAACAACAACAACAACAACAACAGGCAACTGAGCTAAAGTTAAGTTTTGTTGCTCAAAAGCTTTGTAAAACATGCATGAGTTGATGGACAACTCTAAATCATTTGCATTCAGATTATAATGTTTTATTAATTGGAATTTAAAATAAAAGACAGAATTATAATGTAAATTCATTCCATGTTGTTTCATACATACCTGATGAAAATACTGGTGGATTATCATTTACATCTTTCACTGTGATATTCACTGTTGTGCTTTGATTTCCAGTTTGTTTCACCACCAAAGGCACTATATCACTTGCATATACCTATCAAATGAAATTGACATATGGTCTTACAGCATGTTGATACAGAGTCTATAACAATTGTACCTCCATACAATATTGCTCAGGTTATGAGTGTATAAAACTGATATCTGGTAGTATATGTATAATATAGGTATAAAACTGATATCTGGTAGTATATGTATAATATAGGTATAAAACTGATATCTGGTAGTATATGTATAATATAGGTATAAAACTGATATCTGGTAGTATATGTATAATATAGGTATAAAACTGATATCTGGTAGTATATGTATAATATAGGTATAAAACTGATATCTGGTAGTATATGTAAAAAAAGAATACACTACCTTTATTTACCCCATTATGGTGCATATAGCATGTAAATCTGAACTTCAGACTTAACATGAATTAAATTTAAAATTAAATAAAAATGGGGTTACATGCAATGAACTTCAACACTGTAAGATAACCGTAAAAGAGGATTGGGATCACTCTGGTAGCGTAGTGGTTAGAGCATCTGCCTTGGATGCAGGAGGTTGTGGGTTCAAACCCCAGATGAGTCGTACCACAGACTTATAAAAATGGTACTAGATACTCAGCATTAAGAGGTTAGTGTTAGGACTGGACAGCCTAGTGTCAGGGTAATGTGACTGGGTGGAATATGATGCTATATGTCTGTGGCATGATGCCCCAGTGCTGGACATCACTTTAAACTGCCACACTGCAGGCATAACAGTTATATGACTGAAAAAATTTGTCAAAGCTACATTAAAGATACAAATCACACACACACACACACACACACACACACACACACACACACACACACACACACATATAAAAGAGATGAAACAGTACTAATGAAAACTTGCCAAAGCTACAAACCAGTGCTATGATCTATGTCAAGTATTTCCCAAAATAATTTTGTACAATGCTATATCTTACCTACTCTACTGATGTACACATATATTTAAAATATTTAGCAATGTCAAATAATTGTAACATGTAGGTCAATGTAACCTAATATTGCATGAGGTGAACAGTCCCCTTAAGAGTAATCTATAGAAATTGAACTAAATGCAAAAACTTATGTAATCACTGGACTCTAACAAAGGTCACTGTGGCCTCTTATTTCCTTTAAAAAGCAGCACTCTCCATGACAAATGCACCCATCAAGTGTCCTTACAGTCCTGAAGCAACACTGTCAGAGAAACAGAACTACTGTATGTGCAAAAATAATGCCAATGTCAACAACAACAACAATGCTGTAGGAAAAGAAATAGCATCTATCCTGAAATGAAAGTTTGAAAAGATGCAAGTTCATATATAAGTTGATTCATCTAGCAAAATCATTTAATTACATCCATGGGTTGCTGAACTACACTGATGTTAATGGTCAATCACATGTAGAGCCAAAATGTGTTTACAAATTAGGGCTCCTGCAATTCATTGTGTGGACCCCAGATATCCAGATGGAATATATGTGACAAAACTGTAATTCTTGGGACAGAAACATATCAACCTAAAAGATCCTGATGTGAAAAGCTATGACACATTGAAATTTCTCAAGACAAAAGGTCTACTGTCCCTCAAAATTCCAGGTGCATTAAGAATGTGAAACAAAATAATTCTTGAGATACAAAAGTTTACTGATCACCCAAAACATGATGCATTACATCTTAAAGATAATATGAATTTAGGTACACAAAGGTGTATCGACCTCCTTTAAAAAAGTCCTAATTCATTATGTGTGAAGAGACTATAATGGTGCATCAACTCACCCAATCCTGAATTATCCTCAATTCAAATGTATTGAAAAAATATAAAATATTTGAGAAACAAGTGTATTGAACCAAAATATTATGATACATTACATGTAAAAAAGTGACATTTCTTAAGACACAAAAGTATACTGATGTAGGAGACAAGAAAAATTGTTAATTACATTTTGTGTTCATAAAAATCTATGTTCAAAAGGTTAGGTTTTATATTTGGTTTAATTACCTGTAGACTGTACTGTGTGATACTGTCCTTCTGGTCAACATCTAATGCTTTGATCAAGTAAATGTCTCCTGTATACCTGTCTATGTGAAATGCATCATTTGTATTTCCACTTCCAATCCAGTACATGACCATGTTGTATTCTGGGGTAGGATCTGGGTCTGTTGCTTGAACTCTGACATTTTGTAAAAGCAAAACATACAATTATATGTGTTATGAATCTATGGTCTCAAACTATTTAACAAAAAAGAGCAAAACAAATAAATTTGTACACTTAAAATCTAAATTTATTTCCCTAAAATACAAAATTAAAAAATTAAAAATAATTTACAGTATGGTGAATACAATCCTAAATGTTCCAGTAGTTCAGAGTACTCTGAATGAGTTCCAAAAGTATTGTGAATGATGTCAGTAATGTACTGATGTGTCAACAATACAGAAGAAATCACTATGTTATAATCTCAAAATGTCTTTAAATGAATTCACAGTAATTCCATATATATATATATATATATATATATATATATATATATATATATATATATATATATATATATATATATATAGTCATTAAATGAATGTTAGAGCACTGCAATTCTAATGAATGATCAAAATTAAATAAATGATTAAATTCTCTCAAAAAACTCTTCCAAGACTGATAGTAATACTAAGAATGCCTAATTCAAAGTAATAATTATCATATACTTTGCAATACGAGGCTTTGAATTAACCATCTAGGCATCTGGAAATACTCTATAAGTAAATAAATCAGCTCTTTTATTCTGGTTAATCAGGTGATTAGGTCAGCCTGACCTTTTACCAGAACACATGACCTTGCTGGACAATGTGATATTTACCTAAGTATAGTAATTCTCAGCCTTAGAACTTGATGAATGAAACAATACATGCACTGTACATGACTCATCTATTAAAGTGCAAAATTATTCAATGGATATCAGTATTAAAATTGTTATTAACAAAATGACCCTTAAAAAAATATTATTATGAAAATAAAGCATATAATAAAGATATACAAAACAATAGCTAACATCAATTGTTTAAAAAAAAAATTCTTAAATTACTGAAGTGGCTTATCAAATGTTCCATAAAACACCACGTCTCACTTACATCTATCTATATACTTGTCAATAATACTTCTGTATTTGAATTTCATAATGCTCCACATAAAACTTTAATGTTTATTAGGTTATACAGACAAAACAGAAACTGTTTCAGTTTTTCTATGGAAGAACCACAAACATGTGGAGTACTACAGGGATAAATTCTAGGCCCACTCCTCTTTCTCATTTTCATAAATGATTTGCCACTGAAGATAGGCAACTGTATTTCATCTATCAATTTGAATGGAGATGATACAACTCTATCAGATTTCAAACAGCAAAAATCAGACCTTGTAGTCTAGTCTTTCTAGCCTTAGAACAGGTTCCTGGCATATGGAAAATGGCATGAAAGTAAATATAGACATTAATCATTCCTATCAAACAAAACTGGAAATAAAAAGAAACATTTTGAACCTTTAGTTGAATGAAATTTGCCTACAAATGAATACCCATGCTAAAATCCTTGTGGTGATGGCTGATATGAATTCACAATGGAATGAATATATTGATGTCATATGTCATAAGGTTAATTCATGTCTGTTTATTTATCAAAATAAGGCCATATCTATCAAGTGGCATATTTTCCACATCATTTGCTGCATTCAAGTAAAACATAGGTTAATATATTACAAATACAACCATACCTAGATTGCTGTAATATTGTCTGGTGAATAACTTTTGACAAGAATATTTACAAATTATGCCACTTACAGGCACATACTAGAAAATGTTGAAAACATCCCAATTGTAATGAATGATATATATATATAATTTAGGGTCACAAATTTGGAACACAATCCCAAAAGAAATTACATAAAGTAGAAGTATAAATACATTTAATTACAATCTAATTTTATGGATGAAAAGAGGATCCTGTACAATTTGACAAACCCATTACAACTTAAATTATAAATTCACAAACCTTCCACTTCATCGTCTCTCTATTTTTGTATTGTATATATACAACATACTTAGCTGGAGCATGTTCTTACAAATTTTCTGTTTATTATGTCCTTATATATATGTAGCTTACATGTATTATCAATGTTGTTTTGTATAACTATGTTCATGTACTTTGAATGTATATATGTAATTAATTGAAGGTGACAAGGAAGTTTGTTACATGCAGCTAATTGTGTCACCCTATTTAAATCAAGTTATTATTATTATTATTATTATTATTATTATTATTATTATTATTATTATTATTATTATTATTATTATTATAGACATCAATGTATAAAGTTAAGACCTATTGCAGTATTGTACTAATGTTTCAGTTGAATACAGAAACTGATGCTGAACTCATTTGACTTCAAAAACTGTAACTAAAAACTGTGACATTGTTTAAAATTGTGAAACCTGTTTTCTGCTTAAGTAGGCAAGACAAGAACTCCTAGCATATCAGTGAACAAGTGTTTGACCCATTGTAACAGGTTTCTAAGTTTCTGTGGATGAAGTGGATATGTGATTTCAAAACTTTAATGCAAAACCTTAGCATTATTCATCACAATAAAACATGTTTTGCTTAAGCACATAAGACTGGCAAGACAGGAACTCATAGCATATCATAGTAAACCTATAGTGATATAATCAAAGAGTTCCACTTGAATACAGCAAATGATGTGGAAGATTTGTCACGTTCAAACACTTCAATGCAAAACTTAAACATAACTGATGATGCCAATGCAGCAGAAAAGAGGCTACCATGTTTCATGATCTATATGCAGGTGAGACAATAACATCATAATAATATATGCATGCAAGTGTCTATTAAATAGTCACTTATCCCTGAGTGCAGTGTTTATTGTCAACATAGTGGCAAAGAAAATGAGCCTGTAGAACAGTTGATCATGTGTTTTTTAGGTTGTTATTTCATGATTTAATTTGACAGAGTTCATTCTAAATAGATTTGTTGTTTAAAATGGACAATGGTCAAAACTACTTAAAACAATGAAATTCAACCTTTTGTTTTTAACAATGAGACCTAATCAGTCATTTGGCTTAACTTAACCTTAACCAGTAAAAACATATTGCTTCAAAGTATTCTATCTCTGATGATACACCATTGGTTTAAATAATGATTTACTCTTAAATGTACATACAGATTATTGAAACAGCTAAACTCTTATTATTAGAATGACACCACCATATAGCTCTAAGACATCAAGTTATTTTCACCTTACCATTTTGACTTAAAATTAAGGCATTATTATTTAGCAAATGTATGTACTGTCGTAAAATCAATTTACATATATATTTATGGTAGTGCACACATTCTTAAAATCATGAGAACATTTCTCAAAATAATAAATGGATCACAACCAGTCTATCAGTGAAGGTCTGAACTTAAGAATATTAGATATGGATAGTGAAGAAATAATATCACTGGTTACTGATGAACAGATTGTTAGTTGTATATACCAACAACAGCTAATAATTTTCTCCACAATTTGCCATATTCTGTTGAAGAATTTGTTTTCTTTTGCTCTATATAAATATTGCACATCAATTATATACCTGTATATCTATATTACCATATAAACTTTATTACATATATTTGACTTTTGTCATGATTATAATTGAGGGTTGTGAATCAAATCTTGCCTACCTGACCCATGTCATAGTTTCAAGTAATAAATAAGATGTTTACTAGAATCTAAGTTCAAGAGTTAATGGAATTTTCTATCAGGAATTTTGGTTTTCCAGAAAAGTCAATTGAATTGTAGGTCATATAAGTATTTGTATATAAAGGAGACTTGTGTTCAGACATTATTAGTGAGGAAATATTTATTTACATTATTCATTGGAATTGCAAAGTGCTCATAAACATTTTGGCCTGAAACACTACTTTAGGATTATTGAGAACTCATTCACAGGCAATCTAAATTCTACTATTGTTGTACATCAGGACATTCACAATTACTTGAATTTATTTGGAACATTCTATACTGTAGACTTGTGATAGGACATTTATGATTTTTCAGGATTTAATTAATAATGCTGCAGGCATCTTCTAAATTTTCACTTGTTAACTTAGAGAAATAAATTATTTTTTTATTTTACTGAACTTGTTGGTTTCACTTCTTTCTGCTACATAATTTAAGTCCACAGAATCATAACAACATGATCATCAGAGGAAATTAATATTTTACCAGCATACCTTGCTGTGACTCTCAACAGATCACTCACATTCTACAACGACCTAAAGAAAACTGCAGCAAAACTTAGCAATCAAAACATCCTGTTCTGCAAACTGGCTGGCTCAACCTGGGGTGCTAGTGCTCAGACACTCAAAACATCAGCACTGGCACTCTGTTATTCAACAGCAAAGTATTGCACTCCTGTCTGGGCTTGATCATCCCATACTAAGTTAATTGATGTCCAGCTCAACACAACAATGGGCATAATCTCTGGAATACTACGTCCTACTCCTTTACAATGGCTGCCAGTACTCAGCAATATTCCTCCTCCACATCTGCATCACCAGGAAGCAACTAAAAAAGTGTTGGCTAAAGTCTATACCAGTGAGAAACTACCACTGTACATGGACATCACCTCATATCCAGCGGTCCAAATGACTTCAAGATGTAAAATCTGGCTAGGTCTGTTGCCAGAGGATATGACAGCTATTTCAGCATGGAGAGTGGAGTGGTCTTCAACAGATGTTGTAAACCACTCCCTCATAGGTGAGCTGTCTATCTGCCCTCCTGGCTTCAACCTCCCATGTCATCTGTGGACCACATTGAACTGCTTTCAGACATGACATGGGCCTTGTGCAGTCAACCTTGTCCAATGGGGCCAGGCCACTAATTCTTCCTGTTGCTGTGAGGCTCTTCAGACCATGTATCTCATTGTAAACAACTGTCCACTGACAATGCAATTTTGTGCATTATTATTCATTTCAGCAATAAGCTGAGTTCAGATCAGTCATGGACAATTATCAAATTTTCGCTGTCCATTGTGGGACCATAATTTAGCTCTTAATTAAATTGCATCAAGTCAGATGGCTTTGTGTGATAAGAAACACACCTTTCCTAAGCTGCAATTGACAACATCTATTGATTCTAACCCTGGTTATTGCCTTCATTGAAGTCTTTATTGCATAGAGAGACCATTTAATTTTCTAACAGGGGTGGTGGGGCAATTATTTGACAGCAGTTGTCATGCTCTGATTTGAATTATAAAAAAGACCCTATTCCATAAGTTATTTTACATGATACAAATTTATCTTATTATAAAAGAATTTTTTTTATCTCAGAAAGAACATTCTAGCCCCATAAATTAAATGGGTAGTCTGTTACATTATATATGCAGTCAGAACAACTAGTTTAAAGTTGTTCATATTCAGCCTCGTGACTTTGCCATTATTGCTTAAGGATGAAGCACATGGCTTGCATTCCAGTTTAAATTCAGTATCTTCTGTTTCTTTTTCTTCTTTTTAAACAAAAGCAACTGTCATTTTAAAAAGTTAACTGTCATATCTCAGAGGATTATTTTCCCATAGTACTAGTAGGTTAAATGTATGATGTTCAAGGAAAGCTCAGCAAGCTATGCTCTCATCAAGTTAGTGTGCAAGTTTATTCAGATTTCTTTGAATCAAGTAAAATAAAAAATTATTGCAAAAAAAGTCAATCAACATTTTGTAAATATACATGCACTAAATAAACAAGACTTAAGTAATATTATTTTGTTTTATTGTCTAAGAACATTGTTGAAATAAATCACTTTTGACACATGTCCTTATTTGGGATGTCTTCATTCATTGGCTGTTCAAATGTCAGTCAGTCAGTCAGTCAGTCAGTCAGTCAGTCAGTCAGTAATATCTACCAGCATTTCAATGGTACAATTGTCAATGGTATGCCTGCAAAGGTGCTGCATTGATTTGTAGATATTTATCCCTCTAGCATGGAGTGAAAATTGGAGCAGAATAAGTCTCTCAAAATGAAGCATGGGGAACTGAAAAATCCTGTGAGCTGCACTGTATCTAATTAACAGCCAACAGCTGTGCCAGCAACATGCAGTTATCTAATTAATATCCAAAGCTGCTATTAGCAAATGAACCTATCATGATTTTATTGCCAAAAAATGCACATTTTGCATTTGAAAATTGATTTTCCTACCATCTTTTCCAATCACTATGCTCCTTTTCAAAATTTTAGTAAAAACACTGAGAAGACACATTATTATAAACCTAAAATTGTATTTAGTTGTATACATTACCATCTTATCCATTGCCATCTCCTTATGCAGATTATGTCATATATTGCTTTCTCCATGATATTAATTCCTGTCAAACTTGAAAGGCCTATTTGGATTTTTTTGATAAATGTATATGAACTTAACATCTGATATAGTTTAAAATTTATTAAAAAATGCAGTTCTTTTAAATCTAAAGTGTTTGAGAAAATATTCTTATAAGGATATCCTAGGATGGATTTCCTCTGTACTAATGAATTGCTTTTTTGTCTGGTCCAGGTAAATTGATAACCATTGTCCTGAATATATGATGTCCACAGGAAATAATATACATTGCAAAACTGATGGAGTGAAAAGAATAAAAAGAAAGTACCTTCCGATAACAGATCCAGTTGCTAGTGTCTCATTTATTTTAAACTTGTATGTTTGATTAAAATATGGTGGGTTGTCATTAGCATCCTGAAAAAAAAAGAATAAAGAATTAACTTCATCATTGTAATTAATGCATGAAATTTAACAAAGAATATCTCATGAACTAAAGATAAATAATATAATATAAATAATATAAATATTGATATATCTCTATTTTTCCAGTGACCATATAGAATTTCTTGACTTCATTGCATAAACATTACATGTTTGAGGTTATCCAGGCAGATTACCTTCATTTTTTGGTTTATAGTGGACAAATTCTTTGTTGGTAATTATATTTTGTTAAAGAGAATTACACTATTGTATTCTTAATATATGCTGAAATGAGCATTGGAAAATATTTTGTCATATTATAAGGAGAAGGAAATGTAATCAGCATCTGATATTACATGATTGTTACACATGCTACTGACTAAATGTAAAACACAAACTTATTCCACTACTGCCTTAACATAAAATGAGAATCTCTTAATATAAAATATTATGTTTTCATAAAAATTTGTTATGCATTTTAATAAATTTTGTTGATAAAAATATTCCATTTTAAATGATGTGATCCACTTATGACTGCTTCAAGTATTAACTTATATATAAAACATTGAAAATATAACCATAAATTATACTACATTGTTTTAATAATCATCTAGTTTTGCAAGTTATGAAAATAAAATTTTATATACTGTGAATTTACCATTTTTTAGGATTAACATTTGTCACTAATTTATCCTTGCTACAAACAATGAATTAAAAAATAATCAATGAACTCCTCTCATCCAAATCCATGAAATTAAGTGCAAACCCAACTGCAATTTTTCACAAAACTTTAAAAATAGACAATCATGAAAATGAAAAAAAAGTATTTTAAATTTTCAGCCATTCACAACAAGCAGAATTCATGTGTGACATTTTATTATTTGTATTATTGGATTTTTTTTAATGAAATCATATACATGTATTGTAGTGGACTGTGTAGTGTTACAATAATTATATGACAATGAAGTTAAAGCATAATATAAAAATTAAGAAACATACAGTGATATTAATCTGTATAAACTGCACTGGATTTTGCAGGGTTGAGTTTGTATATGGCACTGTGTTGCAAGCATCAACATAGAGTACCAACATCCCATTGTTGGTTTTATTAATTGAAGGTGACTGCACTATTAAAATTGCTCCTGTACCATTTACATCAAGGAACGATGATCCATTTATCTTTCTGTACTTGACTAAAGCATTGTCTCCTTCATCAGAATCTGAGGCCTAAAACAAAGTTATGAGAATATTACCATTTTGTAAAATTTCATCCACCTTTCCATCTATACCTACAAGAGACGCAAGGGATCATACATAGTTGTTGTATGCAAGTGTTTACCAAAGAAAATTATAAACCTGACAATTCAAAGCTCTGCCAAACATTTGAACAAAAGCAATTAACCATGTGTTATCAATGTCCTCATATGATTAATTACCCTGTATATAATGTACATACCAAATAACAGTATCTTCAAAGGGGAAATGGAAAACCCTGTATTTGAGCAGCACCTGAAATTGATATGTTCGAGGAAATGTCTCATCACTAAAGTGTCAAAGTGAAACCAGCTGGAAATGACTAGGTGCTTGAGTACAGGTGACATCACTAAACTTTATGTGTCAAACCAGCTGGAAATGGCCAGATGTTTGAGTACAGCAAGCATCACCAAAGTGAATAAGTGAATAAGTGAAACAAAGTGAATAAGTGAAACAATCTGGAATTGGCCTCATGATGTAAGAACAATAAATTTTGCGACATTTTGTCTAAATCACAGATATTTGAAAAAAACATAACTGATAAATATTTCAAAACAAGTAAAAAATAATGTGATGATTATTTTAATAAAATAAATGAATAAATCTCCAATATTCAACTGCAATCTACTGCATTGCAAAACACTCTCTTTCTGCATTGACTTTTCAGACTTATCACAACACAAATAACAGCTTTGCTAATGTCATATAAAAAGTGCAAGATATGCGGTCCTCATAAGTTAAAGTAGACTTTGTATGAAATGCTACACAAATAAAATGCTAAATGTGATCATCAATTAGTGGCTTAAGCAAGAGTGACAAAATGGCCACAATGATAGCTAACAGAATGCCATTCTTATACAATTTTCATGTTGATGAGACAAATGTTGTCAGTAGTCTTGTTGTATTTCAATGCTAACTACCCATGTATGTTCTGTCTGTTACCACACTCAATAAAATGGATATAAAGATGGATACTGATATAAAAAAATATGTACATGTACCACTGCATTCTATCAAGTTATTGAATAAAATCTGAGAGTATATTTTTAAATAGTAATTTAAAAAATAAAACAGCTCTATTTAACAGTGAGTAAATGCTCGTTTCTAAATAGCTTTTATACACATGAAAATTATAGTGTGTGCACTTTAACAAATATAAATATGTAACTACTTTTATCAAATAAATTAAAGCATCTTTTAAAAATTAATTTCAATTTATTTCAGATATATATTGGATAAAATATATTTGATATCACCTGTAATTCATAATGGGTGAAACATAACTTTTGAAATGTTTTATGAAGAGAAAATTCTTTGCATATAATTGGAGAAAAGCAGTTAAACAATAACCATCGTATCAGTTGGATAGCAACAAAAGTTAAGGTTAAAGAAAGAGTGAGCTTCCCTCATACAAAATGTTTTTTAACATGAGCTTGAGCTACTTCACAGCATCTACAAGGGAAGCAACTGATTGAAAGGAGAATAGTCTGCTGTTCTGTCCCTGTTTATCTTTGAAGGATCCTAAAGCATACACTCAATGTCACTATAATCAATTATTTATGGTAGCAGTAAAAGTAGGGCTTTGCTGCCATACCAAGATTCAATGAGCACAATGTTTTACAGCACTAAGTAGACTTCAGGGCAAATTTTTTGTATATCAAGTTTTACAGCCATTATTCCAATGGTTATTGGCAAAACAAAACTTTCATGATGGCCACCTTGGTAACTTTACCAAATGACAATCAGCACACTTTTTAAATAGGATCAACTATACTTTAACTGTCCTGAATGGTAATGTGATTTATCTAAACTGAGAGAAGACAAGTAACATAATCCACAAGATTTTATTTTTACAGTTGTGAAAATATCACATATCTGGCCTGCTGAACTAAAACTCTGAACTTTTTAAAAAATCAGTCAACCCTTAAATTATTGTACACTTTCATTTACTGAGAAATCTTTTTACCTCTAACTGATACACACAGGAGCCCACTGCCTCTCCTTCCATGACTTTTAAATGGATACTTTTGTTTCTAAATACTGGAGGATTATCATTAATATCCTGTATGTGAACCTCCACCATTGTAATATTTGTCATCTGTAGTGTTCCTTGGTCACTGGCTCTGATAATAAGATGCACTTTACTCCCAAATGTTTCACGGTCTATTCGGTCAGCTGTGAGTTCTCCAGTCAAAAAGTTGATGTGAAATTTTCCAAGACTGATTGTACAAAAGTAAAAAGAAAAGGATAATCAATTCTTTTATAATTTTGTTCTGGAATGCAATTATAGCATTCTTTGTTGTTTTGTGCATGAAAAATATATAAAAATAAATTAGGATATAAATCTATATACATATCAGATAAAAATAAGTAATGTATTAAGACACATTGAAGACATAATGGCTCATTTCTTGCATTTTAAATGGAAGTGCTGATGAAATTAATAAATTAAAACACTGAAGGAAAATAAGCATCAGTTCCATATATTATCCATGTAACAATATGG
The DNA here is from genome assembly GCA_016746295.1 of Potamilus streckersoni. Taxonomy (NCBI): domain Eukaryota; kingdom Metazoa; phylum Mollusca; class Bivalvia; order Unionida; family Unionidae; genus Potamilus; species Potamilus streckersoni. The sequence goes on along the minus strand of JAEAOA010000946.1, from coordinate 137,192 downwards.
AAGCAAACCCAAAGGAACAACAACATACATATCGGAAATAATTCACAATTTTGTCGGTTTACTGATTAAATATCACCTGTGAACTAAATGTTGCTCTGATAAATCATAATTAAATTTCCAGTTTGAAAGATTGCTAAAAAAATTCATGTTTTAGCAATTTAAAGTACATGATTTTGCATTTCTGAGATTTTGCATTACAAAATTTCTGCACTTAATTAGAACATTAAAACCTCTTATCTCTTTATAAACTTTTTAAACTAATAAAATATGAGCATATAAAAATACTTATTCATTTGTCTGGTTCATTATTATTATACTTGGAAATAATCCACTATAAAATCTAAAATTACTATCCTAAAAAACAAACATTCTGTCCTTGAAAGAAATAAATCATTAGGAAAGCTGCAGATAATACTTACGTATTTCCATCGATGATCTGATATGTTACATTACCATTCATACCCTCATCAGCATCGACAGCCTATGCAGAAATCACATGAAAGGAGAAGATTTACTACAAACCATTAAATACTCAAAGGCTGACAATTTTTAAAAATAAAAAATCAAATAGAGGAATGGTGAATAATTTGCTCGCATAAATGTACTTCTGCCTTACCTTCATCTCATCTGTATCCATGTAATGGAGATGTTATAGTGAAACAGGGGACTGACTCTTTTTGCCAAAAAACTTTTCCAGGAAACCCCCCAAAAGACCATTTCTTTATTTTAACTGCTTAGAATTGAACCATCTTTGATATTCTTGAGTGATAACAAGATTTTCAAGATAGATACAGCAGCCATGTTGGATGTGAGATTGGAACCATTTTCATTTAGAACTAATAATAAACATTGTTGGAAAATATTCTGGTAAAAAACCTGTCTGGTGAAAAATATGGCACTATAACCATCCATTCAGGAAGAGTACTGACAACAAGATTTTCAAGATGGCCAATATGATGGCCATAATGGATGTTTGATCAGCATAATTTTAATTTGGGACTAACAAGATACCATTCTAGTTTTCTTGTAAAACCAAGAGCCAATATGAATTTTTGTTGAGGTGGTGTTGTGATAAGATTTCAAGATGGATGTCATGGATATCAGACTGGTATCATTTTTCATTCTGGACTAACTAGATACCATAAAAAATCTTTTGATATCTGTATGACAATCCATCCTGAAGTAATGACAACAAGGACATCAAAAGAAGTTTTCTGGTGACTTTTTATCAACATGGCATCTTTGGTAGCCATACCGGATGTCAGATTAGCACCATTTTCATTTTTGATCAACCTGACATCATAAGAAGTATTTTAGTGAAAAACCATGTTGATAAATTTATGGCAATCCATTCAAGAGGAGTGGTGAAATCATAGTTTTCAATTAGGTCATCATGGTAGCCATAATGGATATCTGAGCAGAACCATTTTCATTTGGGACCAACTAGACCAACTGAATGTGTGCTTAAAGTTTCATGGCAATCCTTCTTGTAGTTTAAGATGAGTAGAGATAGAAATCACATACAAACAGATGGATGAACAACAAAGTGAAGATGTAACTCTTCAAGAACTAGTATGAGTACAATAACAAATGTTATATCTTCTCAATGATCATAATAAATTTCACAACAATCCAATGAAAACTGCAAGGGTTGTCACATTCACAAAATGATGTATATATTCTATCCAGAACTAAGTCAAGAGGAGCAATAACTTTCACAAATTAAAGGAAGCACAAATATCAGTCAATATGTGTATCTTTGGATAATGACTATAATATTTAGCAAGTGATCCAAAAAAAGTTGCATTTACAAAGATTATGTCTTGCATTATATTCAGCTGCTGAACAAAAATTGCAATAACTGTACCAAATATTATATGAACACAATGATTTGTCAATAGATACATCTAATAATAACTACAATATATACAAAGATTCATAATGACTGATCAAAAACTGTGAAATCAGTTTCTTTTCACAACAAGAAATAATCAAAGACCCACATTGGTCTGATATTGCTCACCTTGTTCAACATCTATCCTAACTGTTGATCATTTGCTAAGCTGGCTTATGTAGTATTAAGAATACAACATATATAAACTATCCTTCAAAGTTTATATCATGTTTATATGTTCAGTATCTTGCTCACAGATGAACCAATTTACTAAGTTGGATAGATACTGGGTAAAAAATACAATGTCTAGCTCAAGAGATAACATGATCAGCCAATCAGATAAAAGATATCTCATCAATATGTATGATCACATTTATTATAAAATCGACCTCTGACAATGATATAAACTTATTTACCAAGATGGTGCACTCATCTCATGATCTTGATTATATAAATGTACATTACATGTTTGATTTAAAACAGGTCAGAGTTTTAACATGCTCAGCAAATCAAATGTAAGGTTACCTCATTGTTATACTTGGATCTGACTCATTATTGAATCCATCCAAATTTTGAAGAAACAAGCCCATTTTCCAAGTCTAATCAAAACTGGATAAAAAAATGGCCTCCAGAAAGGTAACAAGCTCAGTCAGTCAGATGTAAGAATACCTTACTAATTTGAGCACATCTTACTCATATCTAAACTTATTCAACATCATCATATAAAAACATATATTCATGCTTGATAAAACAGAACCAGATCAGAAATATGTCTCTTGAGGGTTAACAAGCTCAGACATTCAAATGCAACCTCACAATTGTATGACACTCAAATACAGCCTAGTTGCTTTATCTAGCATTCTTTTATTTCACAATCACTTTCATCTGACATAAATGTTGGAAATGAGGTATTTTATTTAATCTTTTTTTATGTAAACTAATTGATTTCTGACCTTGAGATATTAATTTTGGGCAAACAAAAAATACTAATCTACAGTGAAACTAATTCCTTAAACAAGCAGATCATCATGCTCTTGAACCAAAGTGTTCTTCTAGCTAGTCATGCTGGCTTTTGCTACTCATGCATTTCTTAAAATTAACCAATGTAGGTTACTTTTTTCTTTTCTATAACTATTGAGTCATTACAGTAATGATGAATGACAATGACTGAATACACTGGAAAAAACAATAAAAACTTTTAAGAATTATTTCTAATTTACTGTACTTTTTAAACTTTAACTTGTGGACAGAAAATAAAAACAAACAGGAAATGATGACCTTTCTTCTTTCTTTTCTTTATTAGAAAATGCAAAAAGAAAATTTTCTGCATATTTGTTGATTTTAAAAGTGGTTTCGATAATGTTTGGAGAGTTGGATTATGACATAAATTGTACATGGTAGGCATCAGAGGGAAATGTGGTCATGCTGTTAAGTATTTATAATGATATAAAATCATGTTTCTGTGTAAATAGCAAATTTTCAGGTTTTTTTTTCTCATGTGCAAAAGGTATAAGACAAGCTAAAACTTTATCTCAACTATTGTTCTCCTCATTCATAAATGACCAAGAATCATTTTTATTAGTAAATGGTGTAGAGGATGTGCTGTCCCTTCCAAAGATACTGGCCTTGTAAATATGTTAAATGTTATACACTGATGATACTGTACTTGTTGACATGAAACATACTCTTGACACATTTACTAGATAACTGGAAACTTACAGTCAACACAGAGAGAACAAAAATGATCATATCTGGTTCAACCAAGAAGCATACATATAAATTTAAGATAAGCAATGTTGATACTGATGTTGTAGGTGAATATAAGTACTTAGGTCTCATATTTCACAAGAATGAGAAAGTTCTCATATGCCTGGATAATCTACTATCCAAAGCTAATAATATTATGCATTTACTACACATTTTAAATTTGACAATTGATTGTCAGATGAAACTGTACAATCAAACCATTGTACCAATTTTAACCTATGCTTGTGAAAGTTGGAGATTTGTTAAAATCTGACATAGTCAAAAAAAATTCATCTTTTTTCCTCCAGAAGTATATTGAATGTAAACAAATATACCCCTCTACATATAGTATATGGTGAACTTGATTGTGTCTCCTTAATTATCAACATTAAAAGTCACATGATAAACTATTGGGCTAAAGTGGTTAGTTGTCATGAAAAAAATTATTGTGTGTATTCCCTCTTATGAGAACACTGGTGATAATTTATAATGAAAATAAATGGTTACTTAAAGAAATGTCTATATTAGATAATGTTGGGTTAATTTATGTATGGAGAAATCAAGTATTGAGTTTATTATTAAATAGCTTTTTGGGTTTCTATGAATGAAACTTATGTATTTAAAAATTGAGGGCAGCAAGGGGTGGTTCTTTACCATATATGGCTAAATTGTCATTGGGTTTTTAAATCTGTAGTAATGGGCAATGATGAAATTAAAGAAAATGTGTACTGTGTGTGAAAATTAATGATAGTGGATACTTCAGTACATCATTTATTATAATGTCAACTTATTCCAATAATCAAAAGATGCTACAATGTTTTCCTTAACTTTTGACATTTTTGTATCTTTCAACAAGCAATATGATATATTTTTAATTGTTTTAAAGAGTCTATACTAATTTAATGTTGAGGTTCTTGTAAATCAGAAGTTCACTTTTTCTTGATCCTTGTCAGGCATAGATTTATAACTTTTTAAAAACACTGCATTTGCTGGGATTATTTAGATTCATTTGGATGCTTTAAACTTTGCATTCACTACATAATACTGTGTTATGAGGTCTCTAAAGTATTTTTTCCACTTGTTTGGAAGAATTTCAGTTGCACTTTAAAATTGTAAATAATTTATATTATTATTGTATATAGCATTAAAATTCTAAAAATCATAATAGTTATCATCTATATAAATTAAATCATTGATGAAATTTACATTTCATTATGCCCAGGTATCATTGTGTCAGTTTTAATACTTTAGCCTAAGATGTTAATATATGACTTAATTTGCTGCAATTATGTGGCTTATTTGCAGAAAATAATTCACTTCATAAGGGTGCTGTAGGATTGCTGGTTTTTATTGTCAACCATGCCATCATAATATCTTTCAGAATGAATTACATGAAAGTACATGAAAAATGTTTTTGCAATTTTAGGTTGAACTTCCTTATTTTAATGTATAACAAATTTTTAATCTATTTTTTTTAAAAACTTATATTCATATATGAATAGATGCTACTGATTTATATCTCCCTTTGGCATGCTCTGGACAAGGATACATGTCAGAATTGCTGTGACCATTGCCTTGTGGCAACAGTTGACTATGGTATAAATCGCAGTGTATATACATAATATATAACTGATCTTGTTCAACATTTTCAGAAAGTTATATTCTGGACAAGGATATTTCTCCAAGACCATAAACTTATTAATAAAATGATAAATCATGTATTTATTTCTATGCAGCACATTATCAATATACTATATAACAGCATAAAGTTTCATTCAAATATACTCAGTGTTTCAAAAGTTATGCTCCAGACAAGGAGAGCTGTGAGTCTGTAATCCTTGTCTAGACTATGGCAGGAGACATAATATCTATACACAATATATAACTGACTTACTTTCATTATAATATTTCAGTGGTTCAAAAGTTATACTTTAGACAAGAATATAAGTTACAAAATTACATTTTCCCTTGCCATGACCATGAGGCACAGGGCACAGCTATGGTTTATGAGACACTGTTGTGATATATACTTGGGCAAAGATTTGTAAAAAAAACCTTTCTTCTTGTTACAAAGTTACAGCCAACCAAACAAATGTTAGTTTGACAGACAGACTGAAAACACAATAACATAATATGCAGAACTTAAGACAGATGTATAAAAGTGTTTTGAAGAGACTGTTAGCATGATATTGTACAACTCTTAGTGGATTAAATTATTATGTAAAGTAAAAATCATGACTTAAGGACACATATGTAAGTCAAATTAGAGATAAGAAGTTGAAATCAAACTGTCTTATATTGAACCTAAGAACAAATTTAGTTTCAATTTTAAAGTCATTTCAAAGTTTTTGAGCAGAAACATAAATCATGATTGACATAGAAAACTTAATGACATGGGTTACAAAACATTATACTCCAAATTTCTGAGACAAAGAATCCATTTAAGGTGCACTTAAGGTACCCATTTCCAAAATAATAATGTACATGTATACTGAGTATGCTTGACAGACTGTGACTTTGACTTATATGATGCCTATTTTTAGTTACACTAAATAAAAACACTAAACCACTTAGCTGGGATTTGATGAACTGAAATGTGCACACAGACAGAAATGATTCAGCTTAATGAGGAAAGTGATCCACTGGTGAGGACAGTGAGGAAGATGTTGATGACTTCAAGCATGGCCTTCAAAACTTATTAACATCACCACCAAATTTACCTTCTGAAACTGAAGGAAATGACATTCTGAAAGAACTTTCTGGCTTCTATGAACATTGTGGGCAGCCCATTCAGGAGAGCTTGGCCAAAGTTGTGAATGTGGGATTCAGGATCCCAAAAGCTCAGAATAAATTTAACAAATTGAGCAAATAACATTTATGGCCACAAAATAACCAAAATTTAAGTGTGTCTAAAGTAAATTCCAAGATTTGGGCAAATATGAATAAACCTATGAAACAAATGGATGCTAAGCTCCAAACGTTTCAAGGAACTGTTATTAAAGCTTGTGTTCCCCTTATCAGGCTCAGGGATGAATTACTGCACAATAGGTTAGATGGTACACCTACAAAATCTTAAAATAAACTGCTTGCAGATGTTTGTGATGTATTGTGGATGCTTTCTTCTGCATTTTAAGACATGTCTCATAAGAAAAAAGAACTAATCAAGCTGGATCTCCATTAAAGATATCAATCCCTCTGTACACACCAAAATAAGGTTAACTGACCTCCTGTTATGAGATCATCTGTCTACAAAAGTTAAAAATATTGCAGATGCTCAGCAGATGGGGAACAAAGTCTCTGGAAAGTTTTCAGCTTCAAACACTGGAAGATTCTCAAATTATAAAGGTGCTCAAGCAAGACACAAGTCTTTTTTATTCAAGATGGGGGTCAGGTCCCATCCCTATCAATGGCAACCATTTCAATAGGGACCACATAACCTCAGAAAGAAGAGACCTATCAACCCTCATCAAGATTTATGAACAAAGGCAGTGTTGTATCTTTCAAATAAACTGTAAGTAGCAGTTTTCCTATTCACAAAAGTAGTTATTTCCTCGCCTTATGTAATACACCAGAAAGTTTGGTTGCTGTTAAGGTTAGTTGGTATATTAAATAATGGCAGAAGATACCCTCTGATGCATGAATTTTATCTAATCTGAAAGGTTATAGACTCTAACTTGATAGCAGCCCAGTCCAAACTTGTATTCCAAAACACAGAACATTTTCTGACAAAGAATCCACTGTAATTACAACAAAAATTGATAAACAGCTGAAAAAGTGAGCAGTTGGGGGAATAAACTTTGCCTGTGTAAAGTACTTGTCTAACATATTCGCTAGAGAAAAGTGTGATGGGAGCATCTGGGTCATATTTAACCAACATACTTTCAATGCACATGTGGTACATCACCATTTTAAAAAGAAGACGTTAAAACCAGCACTGACCAATGGTTTCTTTTTTTGATTCTATGGACCTGAATGACACATATTACTCTATTTATGTTGTCACAGGAAAGGACAATTTTATTAATACACCTGTTTACCAAATGAACTTACCAAAGTCACAGATTGATTGGGATTTTATAAACCTGTAAGTGCCTTAGGGATCACATGCCCACCTGTTAATCAGGGACAATAACTCTGCTAAACAAAACTACAGAATGTTGACAATTATCCAAGGTTTCATCAAAATCTGGTCAACATTTAATGATCATTAAGGGAGTTATTATGAAAAAACAAAGACTAGTCTGATAATCAGGGGCAATAACTCTGCTATACAATGATGCAGAATGCTGACAAAAAAAACTCACCCATGGTTTCAAGCAGGATACTAAATTTGGTTGAAATCCAATAATAAGAAAGAGTTATTGTGTAGAAACATAAATGGGTAGGTATGACAATCAGGGGCTATAACTCCACTAAATGATCACAGCATGCTGACAATCAAAAGGTCTTTCAATATCCAATTGCACATATAATTTGTTTAACATCTAATAAAAATTAATGGAGTTATTCTACAATCTAATGTTGCAAAAGTTTCTTCAACATCAAACTGCATCCCAAATCTTGTTGAAATCCAATAATAATTAAGGCAATTATTGATAAACAAGTTAAGTTTAATGGCAAAAATAATCTCAACACCATGCAGTAAGTTAAAAGTTAGTCTAGTAAACTATGTCAACATAGACTTGTATGTATTTATAAAATAACCACCAATCATGGAATATATAACATTAATGCTCCATTACAACATTTCTTCAAGTAACCTTGTGTATAAAGATTACCTTAATGACACCAAGCTGTCCTGGACCACTCTCCTCTGTTATGTTGAATGTGTAACTTGTATCACTGAATACAGGACCATTGTCATTAACATCAACAATATTTACTCGGACTCTATGAGATGTTGATGACTGAAAATAAATAGACAAATAGATGTATTTGCATGATCAAAATTATAACCAGTTATTAAACCAAATAATTAATTCTTACCTTAGTGAAAAAAGAAAAGATTTAAATTAATAAAAGATACAGACAGGAACTATCAATGTCATAAATAAAAATCTATGACTTTAAAGAATGTTTAAAAAAAAACTTGGCTTATCAATTTCAAGAACGTAAGTTTATTTCAAAGTTTCATATGTGTCTAACATTATGCCATAAAGACAAGTGGATCAGTGCTAAATATAAAGATGAATTGATGGGTGTTAAACTTGTCTGGGTATCATGCATATCTATAAAAAATTCTTTTAATTATATACATTGAAATCTTAATTAGCAGATATCTCATTATGAGTAACATATTTTAATTAAGGAAAACATCTAAGATTCCTTGAACATTATTTCCTCAATATATTGGATCTCTATATGATTCCTTGAGTGTTTATAATAAATAGATATCATTGTGTAAGAATTAAATCTCTCTATCATAAATAGTAAAGCTACATGAGCAGACCAAAACACTGAATACTAAACATGACTCAATAAAAATGTAGCCTCTCTCACTGAATCACAAAATATGCTTCGTTTGTGAGTTGTTCTCCTGTAATGCAAACAAAAGAGTAAAATCTCCACTACTTTTTCTTCAGGACATAACAATAATAATAACCACAATAAGACTCAATTTGTGATGTCCCTCCATTTCCATTATGTATGAACTCCTACTAAAAGTGTTCCATGGTCCAGTACTCTCAAATGATGTACTACTTATGATAGCACCCTACTGGAAATTAAACCAAACCCATAAAAGGCATATGTAGCTGTATAAGACACTGTTCATAACTGCATCAGAACATGTTGAGTGGTATTTTGAGCTATAAAATTACCAACCAAGGGTCATAACTATTTACATTTTTAGATCTTTACCTTTAACTGGAACTATACAGCCAGTATTGTGTTGATATGCTCTTAAACCATAATACATACCTATGAACCAAAATGCTGTCCAAAATGGGGTTGATAAGACCTTTTTACTTCAATAGCCCTTTTATTGGTAAATGGATCATGTATGTTTTATATGCTTATACTGTGGTTGATTGATGGCATTAACTATTTCAAGAATACATCAGTAGAACTTCTTCCCTCAGGGGAAATGAGAATAAGTTATTGATAACAACACATAATTGATTTAGAGCTGTTGCTAAAAGTACCACATTGATCAAGATTGTTATGCAGGCAGGGATTGACACATCCATTTTTGGGGCCCACAGCACTAGAGTTGCATCAGGCACTGCTGCAGCTAAAATTAAACATCTTTGCATACTATTAAGACTATAGGATGGAGTAATGATTACACTTTTGGTAAGTTCTATCATAAACCTGTATTGGATTTCAGCAGTGCTGTGCGTGGGAAATCCCAGCTATAAAATTTTTGATTCAATCTCAGATGCTTATATATGTTCTTCCTACTTTCAACTAGTATTACAAATATACATTTTTTTACTTTACTCTTTCTTCATTGTTGTACTTGCATGCATACACTCTGAAATCTCATGGGATCCTGAGGCCCTTACAGTGGAAATAAAATTTCACAATTAAACAAGATTTTTGGAGATTTTGCTCAGGAAATGAAATTGTGGAACATGAATGAATGGTGGATGGATCAATGGAAGGACAAAAAAATGTGAAAATAGATGAAAAAAATATTGAAACTAAAACATATTGAATAGCAAAGGGAACATCTTGTCTACTATTTTGATAAAAGTACTAATTTTCATGGAGCGATGTTAAATGGTTTGTGTGTTGCTTCAGAAACAATTATGATGGATGGATGGACTAAAACAAAATCAAAGTATAAAAATTGTTGAGATGAATGATTTAAATCATTGTTATCATCAACATTACAGTAGTCCAATAAAATAGTCCCCAAAACCTGTAATTGGCAAATCATTGTGGTTTAGTGGCTGATTTATTGGACTATATCATTATCATCATGCCAATAACAGATCAAGATTATGCAGAGTTCAAAGTCCTTACATTTTTGCCATCCAGCACTGAAAATGTTAAGGTGAAATTTTTATTTTTCTCTCTGTCTAAAGCCTTCTGCACAGTAATGACACCAGACCTACAACAGATAAAATGAAGAAAACTGAATGACTGAATAAGCTAAAGAAAATTAAAAATTTGTACCATCAATGAGAAAACTTCTAAAATGTATGCTAAGCTATTGAGCTATTCATTATTCATGAAGAAAAAAGTACATCCTGATTCTCAACATAAATTTGTCATATGTTGTGACCTCAAATACCTGTCTCTGGTTTTTCTGAATATAACATTACATCAACTAATACATGGGACATTTTCATTACAAATATTAATAAATAAAATATATAAATGAAAGGAAAACTGTCATAAAAATGAATGGTTATGACAAACAAAAGGCAACTCACAATTTATTTGGCCATGGATGGAAGAACTGTGATGAACAGTTTATCTACTTTGAGTGCTGATAAATTAGTAATAAAATTAAAGTAGAGGGAAGTAAGCTAGTTGCATAGGATTTGAGTGGTATATGGGTAGTTTGTATTGCAAGGGGAGAGAGAGAGAGAGAGAGAGAGAGAGAGAGAGAGAGAGAGAGAGAGAGAGAGAGAGAAGTAAGGACAGATGGAGAGGTAGACATAAACACAGGTGGGAATAGACTGTTGTTGAGGTAAAGTTATATATGTTATATATGTATGCAAGGAGCATGTAATAAATGTAACAAATAGCTTGTGATGATAGACAAAAATATGCAATGCCACATGGCTGTGTATTCAAACACAAAGTGAAAAAAATACAAAAATTAAACATCCATAGGATAACTATTGCATTATAACATTATTTTATAGAACAGACACATTTTCAATGGTATTTTTTTGCGAAACAATAATTTAAAAATGACTTCAAAGTTACATCACTCACTTTTTAGCACAGAAGAGAAAACAGAAAATCATAGATATGCTTTTATCTTTTTGTGAATTGAAGTTTATTAAAATTCTACCGTGTAATAAAATGTTTCACACATAAGCACACCAATACAGGGTAAAATGAAAATAAGTCAAAATTTAAGTTAACACATTTGGTAATGATAATAAGATTCATGATCTGTTGGCCAGTAATTAGTTTAATGATGTATATCTGAAAATAAAATGAGCATGGATTCAAATTTGTACACATCAGAAATACACACCATGCACAAAACTATTTTTATGATCTCTGCATAAATTTTGTCAATTACACAGAATGTTTCCAAAAAAGGAAAAGTATTTTTCTTTTTTATTCTTTGTTGCCAGGAGTAATTTTCAAACTATATACAAATAAGCAATTTCATGTAATTACATACATCATCTGTTAATTTGGTCTTGCTTTTTCTTACAGGACGGCAACATGTTAAAAGCTATGTCATATCTAGGTAAATGCCTTGTCCAATTATGACACAATATGGCTGATCCTATGGTGGGAGTCAGATGTGTACAATTCTGGTCATTAATCCAATGCTTTTACCAAGGAGCCATCATGACTCTCAACACTGGGCATTAACTCCACTGTTTGGTTTTAATGTCAAAAAATGTCATGACCCTCTTTTCATATTTTAGCATGTTTCTGCTTCACTGGTTAAAGTATCAATTATGTTATGTCCATAGGTAAGGGAAGACAATTCTGAGTGCCCATCTTCCACCCCCAACCCCAATGGCATGTTAATCATCATGCTTTGCTGCAGCATTTCCCTGAAAGGTGAACCATACCAATCTTACCAGTTACTTCTAATCAACTGGTCAATATGTCACTAGATCAATTTTGTTGCAAAGGTAGGTTTTGTTATATGGATTGAAAGCAAAACCTGTCTTTAAATAATTTTGATAAATTAATATACTTAATAATTACAATTACTGTTATATATAAAAAGCAGAAACATTTATTTCTTCAAATGAAAGTAAACTCTGTCAGGTTTTTTCTTAACACACACATACAAACACACACACACACACACACACACACACACAAAATGGACTGGTAGAAAGTTTTACATAAACTCTTGTAGTATGAGAGGTCTGTGTGCCACCACCAGTAATAGATAAATTACTATTACTGTTAAAGTGAAGAAGATAACAGAAGAGAATGTGCCAGATGAAAACAGAACTGTTGACAATGGTAACTAATGAAGTTAACCCAATACAAAAGTACACTGATGGACTGATAGACAGTTGGATATGTTACTGAATGATATATTTGTCTGGGTGAGGTCTCAATCCATTACCATTGGATTATGAATCAGATGCTCTACAGACTGAGCTATTGTGGTTTCCCATGCACAGACGGAAGGATGGACAGGTCCAAATGGATACTGCAAACATTATATATATATGTTTATTTGTATAGGGATATATGATAAAATTTATATATATATATATATATATATATATATATATATATATATATATATATATATATATATATATATATATATATATGAATCTGAAGACCATAAAATGCAAACTTGCAATATACTGGATCATATGTCTTTAAATACAAAGCCAATTGGTCAGGTAATGGAAATTGTCAGACATATGAAAATGGTCATTACTTTTAAGTTTTAATGGGGTCTTAACTTTACTGGCATTTTTATTTTATTGTATATGGGCTGTGTAATTGGTTATATGAATTACGATTATGACTCTTATTTCTTGAATTGTACATACATAGAAAGGCCAAATTATAAAAAACAAACAAAAGACAATTATGTTACAAGACCCCTGTTCAATCCTGCACAATATTTAACATCAATTCTTACATTAAAATGCCTGTGCAGTTTTGTTGGATGAGGTGTATGAATGTAACTTTATCCATTTATCAACAGCAGATTTCACATGGTATGTGTGTTGTGACAAATTGGCAGCATGCAAACCACACCAACCTCTTTCACTACAGTTCGTTGCTAGGGAATGACCTCCGTGGTGTAGTTTACCCAGTGTGGATAGATAGAAAGAAGAATGCAGATCACTGAACAAGTATATTGAAGAAATAACAAAACGAGCCCCCTTTCAATGAAAATTATAAAATTTAATCAGTTTATCAACAGAATTTAAAATGAAAAGAAATCAATGACTTGGTTACTAAAGAAGGAAAAATGGTACTAACATGTACTCAAATAAAAAGACAATACAAATTTCTTTAAATGTAAAATTACTTTCCACGTTAATATACTATCTTCATTGCCAATCAGATGTGACCTTTGAGTGCAACGATGAGAGACTTCATCACCTATTTTATGCGGACATCAAGACTTCCGTTCGTCCCTGCTCTGCCGATCTTTGTCTAGTTGTTTCAACTTGGACTCTTGTCCTTTGAACTCTGACTTAACAATCATCTCTGGACTTAGATTTCTGCATAGAACTTGTTCTGGTCCTGTGATTGTTCAGGGATTTCTCATGTGAATCCAGGAAAGCTGTTTCCTTTTGCCGTTTCTTTTATTCATTTCCACGAACCTCACATATAGTTCGTCTCCTAACTGAGACAACTATTTGGCCCCTTACTCTATAATGAAAACATACTTTTTACGAATTCAAAATGTAGAGTTTGCCTACTCGCTGAGACAAACTCCCGCTTTACTGCCAAATCACGAGATAACGTCTTACACGATCTCCCAAAATCATTTAACTTTCCTCACGAAAGATTAAAGACTGCTGAATTTTCCTAAAGTAAAACCTTTAATTTCTTACAAAGTTACACCCATAAATCCATATTAACCAATCGGAATAGACTGTTTCCTAAACCTGTTCCGTAGAAATTTTGGATTGACAAGACAACTAAACAACTAATCATGCTGTAATTAATCATTACTTTGAACAATCATCTATAGCCAGCTGCTGCCCTTTAACCAGTCGATTTTGGGGAAAGGTCTTATGTCATTCTCTTCTACCATAGCATCTGACTTGGTCATGTTACATCAGCTAGAACGAATTCCCTTTTGACGTTCAGAGATGAAATGAAAAATAATCATCTAACTATCTCTAGCCCTTTCTACTTTAATTAAGTTGACTTTGATACAATTCCTTTAACCAAAGCTTCTAAGAGTTTTCAAAATTCGACACATCACATGTGTGTTATATTTATCCTTTTTCCTGACCGCATTAAAACAAAATACTTTCTACATTGTGTGTATATTGGCTGAAAACGTGAAATCATCTCCAGTCACACAGAAGACGGGATGTTTTAAAGTAAGAGAAATAAGAAGCATTCTCTGCAAAGTGGATTCTCAATTTGTCTGCTCTGTTGTAAATGATGTGTATTTTCATTTGTGTATCAAAATACAGTTCAGAATCTATGTAATTTCATGTATTTACCTGCAAAACATGTGGATGTTGCTTTATTCTTCAAGAAATGACAAATATAATGCTTAATGATTCATAAAACTGGTTATTTCTCAATTTATCTTTAAGATGAACTTTCTTATGAGAAAACATAATCTGATTGGAAGCATGCACCAACCTGGTAAAGAATTAATGACAACCGATGTTACGAGATCAGCACCTTCAATAGGGAAACTGTAAATTGCATCTGAAAATTTCAAAGCTTTTTCATTTTTATGTAAGAATAGGAATCATACTTCTTGTTCAGTGTTAACCAATCCCTCAAGTGTGTTGTAACCCTCACTTTCAGGTTCAGGCTACAACATCAATTCAGGCTGCAATATTCTTGAGAATTTAGCAATACTGATATCAAAAAAATCTAAGTGCAATCCCTTTATTGCCAATTGGCAGTTTTGCTATCTCAAGACTCTACCTGTTGTCAATTTTAAAATAGTCCTGCCTTCCATTAAGACAGTAGGTTAGGATGTCAAAATCTTCATCTGTAGCCTGTTAGAAAATTTACAAGATATAAGATCAAAATACAAAACATGATTGTATTATTTTTCAATATAATTGCAAAATTTACAAATTAAGTGCAGTGAAACCTGTCAAAACAAAAATTCTTGCGATCAAATGTTTTGGAAGATTTTCATATTTTTGAGGATATCACAGATAAAAGAAAAGATTTCTTTTTTATATTAGTATATATACAAGCACATCATCATTGACACCAGACTAAATTTAAACAAAAAAACAAACAAATGTTCATTTGATTTGTGAGAGAAACAGAGATAATCTTGCACATGTGTGCACAGTTTAACAACTAATTCATATTTACTTTTAAAAAAACAACATTCAGTTGATAATTTATACTATGATTAGATGACAAGAAGATAAAATATTTCCTAATAGGTACATAGCATTTTAACAATTTAGCTTAAAAAAGGGTCTTTCTTTAAAAACATCAGACTAGACTATTGTCTGCCCAATCTGAGTCAGCATGTGTACACTTCTTTAAGACTTTGGATTATATTATTTTCTGCCACAGTCTGTGCTGGCATACATGTCAAATTTTGTATCCATATTTTATCCCTTTGGAAATCACCAATAAGCCTACTACAGTATTTGATAACTGTAAATAATCTGCCAAGAGTTTTTCAAGTGAGTGTTTCACCTGAGGCATGACCGCAGGTTATTTCTGAATTATAAATATCAATGTTTTATGGAATTTAACCAAATACATTTCCAAGTTTGAAATGACTTTTATTTTTATGTTTTTTATTTTAGTTTTAATTTTAATTTGGAGCAAACAGTTTTTCAGTTTCACAGTAGTGATTTACTGGGATATCATAGAGGAGAAAAGTCAGAATCAAATAATAATATGTAGACTTCATTATACCACTGTTCTACAGTTCTACCACTGTACCATTACTGACACAGTCAATTCAATTTTATGCAAGTTTTTCATAGAGTTTTGCTCTTTAAGATATGCTTTTGTGCAGTAATTTATATTTTTCTGACATCCAGGCTTTTAAAATCATTTTGCAAAAATAGTTTCAATGATATAAATGTTTTAGAAAGAAAAAATTCATAGGTCTCTGAGCTTAAAAACCTATACATTTTTTATTTACAGAATGCACATACAAGTATAATAAATGTAACAGATTTAACATGATGCAGTTTTCAATATTTTCTATGAATCTTTGTGTCAAACCATGCAAGTCTAAAATATGATGCTGATAAAGAGGCCATTGTATGGTATGTCATACAATGATAGCTGGTACGTCAACTTTGAATCATGTTTAAGAGTGCAAAATTATTAATTCTTTGTTTTGTTTCTGTGAGTAATTTTATTTTTTTTAACTTCATTATGATCAAAAAGGATATTCATCTGTCTTCTTTATAGTATAAAATGGTGGTTTAATTATAATTTGTCCCTCACTATAAGGAACCTTATGAACTCAGTATAACTGCTTTCATAATGTGGGTATAATCATGGATCTCATTATATTACTGGTAAGTAATAATAATATTACATATGATGTAACCCAGTTTAATACCTTTATGGCTCCAGTGAAAGGCATTATAGTAAAGGAGTAGTACACTTACACCTTAATGCTAGGGCCAGCCTAGCGAATTCTGTTGTGGAAGCCTGTAAATCATGCAAGTTCTGTCAATATGAAGCTGCATGCCACATTTGCTTGAAATCCAACAATCTTTGGTGAAGTTGTGCAGTGGTAAGGAGGTGGTGTTTTTTTGTCTGAACACCATTTTTTAGCACGAAAGACTATACATTGCAACAAGTATATCTTGTGGAGGAAGAATCTGGGAAAACCCCTTGGAAGAGGAACTGACCCATGGGAAGCTACTGGCAAGATTTCTCACATACCTACACTGGTCATGCCCCAGACTCAAACTCATGTGGACAGAGGTAAGATGGCAGTGATTCAATTTAGGTGAGTACCATAGACCACTTGGCAATCATATGATAAATCACCTGTAAATGATGTAATGGAATACCAGCAATCAAACTTATACAAGGTCTCATCATTATAAAGCAAATTTGGTTGAAATCCAAGAAACCTTGTTAAAGTTATGCTAGTGAAATCCAAGTCAAGAGGATGCAAGAAGGGGGAATAGCTCCTACAAAAGATGTTCAAAGCTTACTCATTTAAAAACTAATTTATCAGCATTAAGCTGCACACAAAACTAGGTTGAAATCCAACAATACTTGTTCAAATTAAGCTGCAGAAATCCAAGTTAGGAGCATGGTCAAGCAAGGGTATAACAAAATTGATGATGGCTGGACAGATGTTCAGCTGGACAATGTCATTACAATAAGGCTCTGCAAACTTTGTTTAACAAATAAAAAGTACAATAGATCTGACTTACATAGCCTAATGAATAAAGTTAAGGTCAGAATCTGTTCCTTGCTGGGCAGATTGGGATATCCAGTGTGCAGTAAATGGCATAAATTACCAGAAATGGAGATAAAGTTATTTCATTTCCAGTGATAACTCACATATTTTATATCAGACTGGGTCATTAAATATTATATAAATAGAACAGTCCATTTTAGAAAATAAAGTTTTATGCTAAGTCATTGTCTCCCGTGGATTCATTTCATTTTCATCTGAAATGGGAGTGAAAAATGCATTTTGGGGCCACTTCTGATTGCATCCAAATCCATTCTGAGAGATTTTCATTTAAATGGTAGCTAATAGCTGTATAAAAGATGCCTTTTTCCATTGTCTATTTTGCCAGCACATGTGCAATAGGGTAAAAACTGGACTTTTTCATTTAATTATTGGAACCTAGAATTTCTTCTCCTGACCGTCTTTTTAATTTTGCAATGGTTTCTCTTACTGTGTACCAGCCTACTCTAAATCTAAGGCCCAATAGTCTAAAATCTGGACACAAACTCCAGTTCTAATACTGATAATTTTCTACCTAAATTAAAATCTGGTCTCAAAAATTGCATTTTTTTTCTGCTGTATTTTTAAAGTAAGTAGAAAGTCTACATTATTAGGTATCATTGTAGAGCTGCATTTCTTGCTTTTCTGTAAAAACACTCACTTTGATGTGTGATGTTGACATTACAGAGCATGGAAATAGGGTACTACCTTATAATGCATAAATATGACATGCAGGGTTAATGAGTTAAGCCAAAAACTGGAGATTTTTGAGCACAAAACTTACTTAGTGTCTAAAGAAAAATTTTATATTTCAACCATATTAATAACATACATTTTTTGAAAAAACTTATGATTTTAGTTTATCTTGTATTGCATGTTAATAGTACTGATTGAAGATATATCGGAAGTCAGAACTGATGCAAGGCAATGGTATAATACAGTAAAGACTAAGAGAAGCAAACAGTTCAATTTGTTTTCAAAATCTAGTCCTATACTAGAATGTGGATTATCTAAGAGGGATGAACTTCCATTGGGAGGTGGGTATCAATCTAAGAATCTCCACATCCTGGTAAAAGAACTGTTGAAAAAAGATGCAGAAAGATAGTACAAGAAGGCACAAATACAACCACCACAGTGTCAATATATCTACATTAAAATGTTATTCATTTTTTAGGAATGTAGCTTCTCATCACTTGTACCATAATTTCTGTTAAGTTTTTAAGTTTTCAATGAATATACTTACAGTATCAACAAAATGTTGTACACACAACATTTTTCAGAACTGCCAGAATTGCTTAAGGCACATTTAGTAATTTTCTTTCCTGTGCTTATATCTAGCATACTAGCATCAGGTTCAATCAAACTAATAACTGAAATGCATTTCCCATAAAGACACAATGTATACTTATGCCCCAGAAATAAGACATAATATTTTGTTTTTCAAAATGAATGAAAGTTTTCAACAACTGATGGTTAATAAGCATTGCTAATACTTGAAGAAATGTCCTCCAGAGGACAGTTCTAGAACTGGGGGACATGGACATATTGTAGCATTTTTTCTCTTTACATTGCTTTTAAAACATGCAAAGAATTTATGCTTGTTTCAAACATGTGATGCAAAGAAAATCTGACCAAAATAAGTTACAAATAATGTAATATAATTTGAGAAACAGGTAAGTACTTATACATACATTTACTTGCAGAAGAATAGTGTTTACAATGGCTGCCTCTGATATTTCAACCTGTGCCCAGTCTGATGGATAGTTTATTACAGGTGAATGCAAGTTCATGCGAGTTATGTGAATTCTGACTTCACAGTTATTTGTTCTGGAAAAAATATAAAAATAAATATATAAAGAAAGAAAGAAAGAAAAACAGCCTATAGCTGTCATAACCAGCACCTAACAGAGCAGTGTTATATAAATATGGAATATTGACAAGAGAGGTATACAATTTTACAGTATGTGGCTCTTATATCCAGCCAGCTATTTAACCCAGTAGAACAGTTTTATAGAAATATGGAATATTGACAAGAGTAGGTTTAAAGCTTATATCTGGATGGATATAAGAGAGGGTTACTTAAATGAACATTAATTGCAAAATTGGACACTATAAAAAAGGAAAGTTTCAATTGCATCATTCAGTTACTGGTAAAATGATATAAACTTTTAATGTTATTAACAATGTAAAACTGAGGTTTAAAAAAGAGTGCCAGGGGAACAAAACAAAGAATTAGAAAATACAGCATAAATCCTTTCATGCACTATATAACATGGTCATATGACTCACCATTTGGATCTGAGCCACGTTGTCAGAATTACATGGACTGAACATGGACAAGAAATATTATTGCTTACACCTGCTACCAAAGTGGGAAAATTATGATTCTTCGATCGACTGAAATATGCTAAAACATTCTTATTTGACAATTTACAAAAGGCATGTTAAAATAAGCTCAGGTTCTAGAGCTTAATTCATCACTGCCCGTAACAGCTTCTGAATCATTTGCTGTCCACTTGCAGCACTTTGACAAAATGCAAGTTATTCATGAAAGTCTTGGAGAAAATAACTAAATTGCTGGAATGCTCTAAACTATAAGATTGAGGCCAAACATAACAGTGAAGTTATGCATTGTTTTTACTTGTTCAGATGACCATGTGCTTTAAGATTTACATATATTTGATTTTACCAGTGGAAGGCAAAAACAAAACATTTTAAAGGATGTCTACTGCACATACCATTTTATAGTTGAAATCTACCACATTTGAAAATAGTTTAAAAAATTATTTAAAATTACCCAAACATGGTACTTTTATGTGTTCAATTAACACATTAGAGAAATCAGCCATACCAGCCTATTGGAGACCAGAAAAATTCCACCAGTACATCTGCCAGTATGATGATGTGTTGCAGAAGAAATAGGACTAGAATTGCTAAATAATATTGACAAGCATTCACAATAAGCTATTAAAATTATTAATTTTTTGCTGGAATTCTAGGAGTTTAAAGCCAAAAAGTTAGAAGTTACTCACAGGCTGAGCATTGTCATGTTATTACAACATTTTATTGCTTTAACAGGACATTCTCTATCATTTGCAAAATACAAAGTAATTCAGAGGGAAATCTAGACCACAGAGCTATTGAAAATCTTTTAAATATGAAGCTTAATAATCACAGTGAATGTCATTAATTGGCACCAGACACCGATCTTGTGAATGAAAGTAAAAATGCTATTGGATGCTATTAAACAAATCTTTAAGTGAAAGAACTCTTCCATTAAATCTGATTTTTGATCCAAACTTGCTTTTTTATTATGCTAGGAAAAGAATATATTTTATGGCCAAAACTGCACATATTTTGTTTTCAATCCCCTTGAATTACATAAAATTTGCATATATACAAGATCCACTGGATCAGAAGTCAATCTATTGGATTGAAATCCTGATTCTGTCACATATATTAATTTAATATATTATATGATGGCAAAGAAAACATTAGAACAATGGCAAAATGTCTATTATCAGGTTGAAATGTACATTTGTTGGTTCATTGGAATTCCCATCAATGATTTGGATGATACTGTGTCAAAGTCAACCTACATGTCCTTTCTCAATACTGTGTCAAAGTCAACCTACATGTCCTTCTGTTTGGAATTTTTGATCAGAATTGTTATTAGGTCCTTTTGCAACCAATAAATACATACAGAAGTATGCATGCACTGGATGTGATTATATGTAATTATACTAAAATGCCTTGTGAATATTCTACTAGAAAATCATATCAGATCAACCTTTTACCTTCCTCATGTTTGTCCACTGGTATGTAAATATGGGCCAGATTAGCTCTTTCATATAGTAGATAACAATGTCACATAACTTGTAATTTCAGATTCAAACTTAGGTGGTAAGATTACTTAGGTTCAATGTAGACATTATAATTATTTTTTTCTGAATTTAACAAAACCAATGAAAGTTTCCAGTTTCAAATGGATTAAAATACTACAAAAGCATTCTTATTTGACAACACATGATATAAGAGATATATAAAAGATTTCCCATATCTTTAGCTGTCTAACCTTTTTCTTCATGTTTTTGTCCACTGGTATGTAAATATGGGCATGATTAGCTCTTTCATGCACTGTTCCATGGTCACATAACTTGTAATTCAGATTCAATCGGGGTGCATGTGGGGTATAAGATTACCTAGGTTTAATGTGGACATTGGAGTTATCCTCTCTTAAATTGAACAGAACCACAATTTCTAATTCTCTAATTGATTCAAATGTTTGACAACATGATATAAGATAAAGCTTTTCCTTTTCACTATCCAGCTCTGTGGTGTCATCTATGTAAATCATGAATGCCCTAATACAAATAAGTGCTAACAAAATGGACTTAAAAATCATGTCCTGCTTTGTCTAAAATTTCTTTTTTATTTAACACACTTTCATGCTAAAAGAATACTAGAAATTAGCAAATGATTATAAGTATTGGTTACACATAATTTAAAAAGTCCAACATTTGCAAATTTTGTCCAGGAGCAAATCTGGCTTGCTGAACAAACAAAATCTAAGCATTCAGAATTCGAGGGTTGAGGTAATACTAAATTGTATATGATCAAATGGAAGAACATAATAAAGAGATATTGCAATTTATGGTCCTTTCAACCATACTATTTTTCTATATTTCCTTTTCTTTATTTTGTCAAAGAGAATTTATTCTATCATTTAAAAATGATACTGATGGAATTATCATGGTAATTTCCTTTCAAATCATTTTCTACTACTGCTTTAAGTATTATTACAAGGTAAACAATATTTAAGAAAGAAAAATGCTATCAAGCCTAATGATGTAACCTAAATTGGAGTTACCCACCTTAGAATATAAATTTGATCTGAAAGGCCAGTGAATCAATGCTGTGTTACTAATTTCACAAAGACTGTAAATGTTTGTGACTAATATTAACAATAATTATTTGGTAAAAAAAATGGCATCATGAGAATGAAAATTTATCCAAAGTCATGATTTAAAGTATCAATTTCATGTTTTTGTAAAGATGTCAACAGCTTTGGCCAAGTAGGGATATAATCTGTGTAGGTAAAATTACTGCTGTATGTAATCCAGTGTCTTGCACTGTTGACCATGTGTTAATTATACATCTGTACACAAAATACCATATGCAGTGATGTTGTTTAAATTTAGCCAGAAAGAAGTTGTGAGTCATATCTTTATCTTGCATGAATCAGTTAGCATCTCAAAGGTTAAAAAGCTCATAATTTTTTCATATTTATGGCATTTTAACAGAAGTCATGGCATGTCCTCAATTTATTGCTACAAGCATCCTATTTAATGTTCATTTTAAATGCCTATTTGCTGATTTTCAAGCTTTAAAGGCTTTTGTTTCCCAAACAAATAAGAAAAAATCAAAGAACTAAATGTACAGTTTAATAAAGTACCTCACTTAAAATGTTTACTATGTAATAAAAAACATGGTATACTTCATCATATGCATGAACATATTTTTTTAAATGAAGACATGGGTGTGCATAGAGGAGTCTTTTAGCTGATGGTATCACTTTTTTGCATTTAGATTACATGAAAACATACCAAACAAACATTTCTAATACATTATAGAATAATTGTATGGTAATCTAATCAGTACAAACAGCTAGCTACATTTTGTCTTAAATTTTAATGTAATGTTACACCCATCAACATTTTTGGAAGGTGACTCTTCTGCTTTGTGCCTCTATAGAGATAGTATAAAAAATGCAAATACTGTATCAGGAAGTACCCAAATATTTGTAAACAAGGAAATCATTTAATATAATTCATTGTTTTGAACTGTTGACTATGTGTTAATTATGCATCTGTACACAGAATGCAGTGCTGTTGCTTACATGTAACCAGAAAGAAGCAGAGTCATATCTTTACCTTGCATGATTAAGTATAAAAAACATTCAAATATCAGCCAGTTTTAAAATTTGAAATTAGTCTAATCATTATTTTGTTTGAAATTCAATAAAAATCTAAACTGGCTGAAAGTATAAGTAATTTTAATTTGAAGAAAGAAAGCCATACCTGATTAGTTCTGGCAAGAACATCTACAATGACATGTATGATATATAGCATTTTTAGATACCTATGTCTCCCAAAAATACCCCAAAAGATGAGCAAAAAGCTAACAGTCTCACCTTTTTTTCTATTGCAGCCACAATAGTTTGTCATTACTGGTGATGGTACTTACTGTCAATTTTTATAAGATGTAATGGATAGAAATCTCTTATGTTATTGGAGGGTAACTCAGCATGCAGAATACTTGACTCATAATTCAAGGATTGTTGGTTTGATACTTATCAAGGTCAGACCAGATGAGTTCTGTCAGTGGGTCTTTGGAAAATGCACTTACCTCCCATTTTTTGGCATGATATAGTGAATAATGTGCTAAAAGAGCCATTAAAAACCAACAAACACCATTAGAGAAGAACATGACAGAGAATGCAAGGTTTATTACAGATAATCATATACTGCAAGGAAATATTTAGCACAGTGAAAAGAATTTGAAACTAGCTGAGGGTTTTCTATAGATTTTTTTTTCAAACTGGCTTTATGCATGTGAAATGTTAATCAGTTATCTCTAGCCACAGAGAGACCAGTACAAGCATTATTTTGATGCTTTAAATGCTGTTATAAATTAATTTTGCCTTTCATGTTTGGATACAGACTTATTTCTGATATGTAATTTATTGTCACTTTTCTCCAATTCTGGAAGTTTAGTATTATAAAGACCAATGACAGAACTCTATACTCACCTTCTTATATCATGGAAACTGCATCTGTAGGTGAGGACAAATACATTGAATTTCATGCCTAACAATGATCTGATTCAACATCATCTGTGCCATGAAAAAAGTGCTTCACATTTTATACCCATAATCCAGTTTTTTCTCCAATCTCTACCCAAGGATTTTTATGGTTCTGCTGTAAACATATTTTTATGTTAATCAAGTTTCAGCACAGCAACCAAGGTCTGTTTGATATGAACATTTGGTATTGTCCAAAGTTTCTAAAGTTTTCCAATATGTTAATGTTATACTGTATACTGTTATACTGTATCATCTAGTAAATCAACATTCCCATAATAACAAGTCAGGGATCTACTCTTTGTCAGAATTATAGATATTTAACAAAAATCATGTCCTGGTATGCTTTCCTTCCTCAAATGTAATACAACTATGAAAATGGTAAAAATTAGGTTCTGAGAAATTTGAGAAAAATGGATTTAATATGTGGAACCCAAAATTATATTTGTAGCTCAAGTGACCTTAACCATTGATCTTCCACCTCTGAGTGTACTCCTGTAAAAGTGTAGATCACTCATGAAATTTGGATCCAGAAAACTTGACTTATCCAGCAGAAACCAAAGGATTAAAATACAGTTTCCAGTGATCCTGACCTTTCACCTCTTCCTAGTTTCAATCAACAGGGAATTGCCCCACCCCCTCCAAGTGTAGTTTACCTATGAAATTTGATGAAATTTAGGCCAAGGAAACTTGACTTATCATATACAAAGGAAAGTCATATTTTCAGCTCCAGTGACTTTTACTCCTAGCCACCCCAACTAGACTAGCTTCTGACTCAACCAATGGATTGAGAAAAAATTCCATAGGAAAGGAAAGTTATTTTGTGAGAACATATTTATCACTATATCTTCCCACACATTTGGTTAAGGAAAGAAAAAGATATTTTAGATTCAGACATAATTTGATGTATTCAATAAACAAATGTCAAAGTTAAGGTTTTCCTACTTTATATTTTCATTTAAAATTATAAAGACTTTGTACATGAGTAAAGAAAATAAACTTAAACTGGGTCAAAATTTAGTATGCTTACTAACTGTCTCTATTTAATAAAGCTACTCTATAGCAGTGTATGTAAATTCACCAAAACCCAGCAGTTCTTAATCAAAACTTTAATTTTCTAAAAGCAAAGAAAATGGATGCTGTTCTCAAGTATCTTAAATCAAAATTAATCCAGTTTATTGGTTCCAAAATCAATTCTGAAGTTCTTTTCTATCCCATACAATTCTAATACTGTTGTTTTGCAAGATACTCACCAAGTATAGGTTATGTTTGCCGATACACTCTACATTTCAATGCTTGCTCTATTCGACTGGTAAAATGTTTTTTTATTACTAGAATGATGAAGGGTAAATTGCTTCCTGTAGCTCATATTATAGTAAAAAAATCCTCATTTTTTGTATTTA
Organism: Potamilus streckersoni; assembly: GCA_016746295.1. Classification (NCBI taxonomy): domain Eukaryota; kingdom Metazoa; phylum Mollusca; class Bivalvia; order Unionida; family Unionidae; genus Potamilus; species Potamilus streckersoni. Next base: position 111,051 of record JAEAOA010000946.1, on the reverse strand, counting down.
AAAAATTTATAACTAAAAGAGTACTTTGGAAAAGTTAATTTTGGATTGGAAAATTAATATTACTACCACTGGAGTATAGGCAAAGGCTTAATAACACTTTGCAAATTACAGGCTTATTTAAGGCAGATCTGCAATTAGGAAAAATTAAGTAGCCAAAAATGTGGGAATATCAATGTTTGTCACTGCATATACATTATTGTTGGCTAGTGTTACTGGCATACCAGTTTGCCTTAGCATTTTTTTGTTGATGATATGTAGCATAGTTCACTCTACCTGTACATCCATCAACAAGCAATGTATGGAAATTGCCAATTAATCTTGTCATGAATTTAATGACATTAAAAGCTTGTTTTTATTTTTCATGACAAAATAATTGCAGAAATTATTTTCTTAAGAAAACAGTTTATTTATCCCAAATCAATTTTCAATTTTATAAATAAAGTTACCTTTATGATACTTGATCATTTGATCACAAGTTTGACATGTATCATGTATACCAGCATGGCAGGTGATAGAATTAAAGCAAAAGAAAAAAATGGTTATGTTAATGTGTTAAGTAGATGTATTCCATTGTAATTCAGAACAATGCCAATATGTTTAGGAGAACAGTTGTTCTCTGTTTAAATTTTATGTAATTTCTGAAGTCTGCTATTTCTAGTTTGTTAGTCTGTTTTATGTTTACTGGCCCTCTCTGACAAAAATATCTTGTCCAGGTGTTGGTATCCCATTCAACATGCTCTCTATTGACAGCACTATGTCTTTTACTGGTTGTCAACTACTGCATATGCCTAATAGTCTGTCTTTAGATTTTACATTAATACACAATTGATACAATAATTAACATACAGCAAATTCATTTACTATAAGATACTAACCATTTTGGCTGGGGGCTGCAATTATCTTTTGAGCTTATATATATTATTATTTTATCACAGGATAATTAATTTTCCCAATATAAATGTGATATACTATGGTATGTATTGTGGTTTGTTCAGAGATACCACAGTACAATATTTTTGTGGTGCCAAACTCTAATGTACATCTAATTTTTGTCATCATCTTTATCATAATTATCATCATCACAATTACTCACCTTCTTTCACTATGGACAATTGCTTGGTCTTCAGCCGTTACATAGAAAATGTATAGGGCCTGATAAGGATTTGTCAAATTCTTTGCCACTTTTATATCACCAGTGCTGTCATTAACAGAAAATGGAACATGCTGTTCATCATCTTGTAGAAGTTTGTATTTAATATGGCCATTAGTTTCTGTTGATACATCCATATCATTGGCAGTCACCTAAAAAAATGTAAGTAGTTTAAACATTAAATGCTTGCTTTATATAGTGACACATAAGTTCACTAATTAGTGGTGAAATATATATTGGTATCCTGAATATATATTTTACATTTCCAAATACATGTACATATTTCTTACCTAATAAAGGAGAATATGGTGTAAGTTCAAGAGTGGTGGAAAATCAAGTTTGTCCATTATTATTTTTTCTTAACAGTTTATATAACAAACATTATTTGCAGTAATCAAGGGTTGTGAAAAATTGACAGGTAAAAAAAGGGCACTGTACTATTTAAATTTAAATTGGATTCCAACCTAACTTGAAATGTAATAATAAAGAACATAATTTGAGCAGTGGCAGCAATTTGCTTTTATGAAGAAGCCAATGTATTCTGAATTATAAACTAGGAAAGTAATTACTTGGTACAGTTACAGTCTAGGTCAGAATTATATAATACCCTAATACTTTGCTGATAATTTATTAATTTATGCACAACCTGATGATCTTAAGTTATTTAGATACACATAGCCAGTATTGTAATGGGCTTAGTCCAATAATATCCATTAAGGAGACATTTTTGCTGTGATAAGCTGATGTTATGTGGAATTATAAGGTTTGTTCATTGGCTAACACATGTGTAGGGATGTTGTACATGTACCCTGAATTGCAAGTCAGACAGGGAGTTATGCAAGAGGCATCTTTATTTGCTGCCTTCATGAAGCTTGTTGCATAATCACATAGGGTGGGCATGATCACTTGTCCTATTGGTTGGAAATGGTAGCTGAATTCAAAAAGCCAACCAAGGTAAAAAATCTTATGTAACATTGCATGGTCATGTAGAATACCAGTTGATCAGTCACTTCTCTGGCTTTTGAGCAGTACAGACAAAGAATTTAGAGTTTTGGCATAAAACTCTTCTTTTGAATTTGTGCTAGTTTGGTTTCCACAGCATTTAAACAGCAAAAATTGTCTCCAGTTTATAAGTTTAGATCTCTCTAGTTTGCAATTCACATTCGGTTGTGACTTTTGCAATCAGCATTTTATGTTTACTTGTCATACACAACATGATTGGTCATTATAATGATATTTGACCTTCTTGCTCAATGAGACTCTCCATGTGCTGCCACTTTCCATCGTTATTACATATTTCAATGACATAAACAACATAGCTGATGCAATTTGGTGTAGTCACCATAACAGTAATGTGCATTTAACCCACATGCTTGCTGACACTCACCATCTTTGGCCAGCTTGTCTTTACCAGAGAACTTGTCTCTTTTGGGGGCATTAATTTCAGCTTTGCAATAAAGTAATTCATTTGATACATTGCCTCATGGAATTTAATAACAACATTCTTAGAACTAACATTTTTGTGCAATTGGAGTTGCCTGTGACAAATTTTGTGAAGGTGACAGTTTTCATATTGGTTACTTTAGCTGAGAGTATTCATTAATTCCTTGATTCTGGAAATGATTAAATGCAGGAAGCATATAAGATCTAGTAAGAGTCATTTATTCCTGGAATTTAATGACAATACTTTTTCAACCTATTTAGGAACAGACATTTTTGCCCAGTTCCATGACTAATGTTGGGACAGAAACATTGTTAACATGGTGATAAGTTTAGCAAAGAGTGTCATTCCTTGCATGACTCAAGAAAGCATGTTAATGCAGTATCAAAACTGCTAGATATTCACATCTTGGTCATTAATGCAGCACTAGGGTTGCCAAGGTACATCCATTAAGTGCCATCCACAACATAACCACCTCATTATCATCATTTCAGTTCTGTTCTTTTAAATAAGGACAATCTGGGATCACCCCAGTAAAAACCTTGAGACCACCTCAGGTTATTTCAACTCTCAAGCAGGAATTACACTGGAATCACCCCAGTGCATACCTTGGGGTCAATTCAGCCTGTTTTGGCTCTTAAGCAGGAATTATACTGGGATCACCCCAGTACAGACCTTTGTGATCACCTCAGGTCATTTCAACCCTCAAGTAGGAATTACACTGGGATCACCCTAGTACAGACCTTGAGATCACCTCAGGTCCCTTCAGGAATTACACTGGAATCACCCGAGTACACACCTTGGGATCAGGACTTAACATTTGGATCACCCCCAGATCATTTCATCTCTTAAGTTGGGAGCATAACAATTATAATGCCTAAGTGTCCTAATGTTTGAAGACTGATAATATTGCTTATCTTAGTAGGATATTCTAGTTCTGTTGGTTAGAGGGAGATTAAGGTACATGTCATTTTTATGTACTTAATCACAGAATATACAAATTTGAACAGAATTCTGGTCTTGAGTTTTATAAAAGGGAATGTATTGTGATTTCAAAACACTTTGTATTCTTAACTCTCTTTGCTTATTACATTGTTACATCTTTTGGTGGTGATTATATTGTTTATTAATATCTTACATCATCCAGATTTGTTAAGTAGTAGGGCAGGGGTATTAGGATCTACTTGGATACCTGTCAGAAGAAATTAATTGGATGGAATTTTTTCACTGACTGTAATCTTCTCGATGCTGTAGATGTGTCTGTTGACATATTTTTGATGTGGTGAATTCATGATGCATGAGGATTCAAGATGGGAAATTTTCAGTGGACAAATTTATGTTTCTACTCACCCTGCTATCTTCAAAAATAGACCAATTTTATGCTGGTGTGAACATTTTATTCTTTCATAACTTGCAGAGTTGTGTCCCATGTCCTGTATATAGCAGTATTTGAGGCAACCACAGTAAGGTTCTTTGGCTGGAAGTCATGTTGCAGATGCTCCTTTATTTGTGGATTCAATTGGATGTCCATTTAGTATGTACTTTTTTCTGTCTTACTTGACACCCCTGCTGCTGTACCAGGGCTATGATGAGCAAAATGTTTCTGTTCATTCATTTCATATCTGCCACAGCTCTTGCTGGTGCAGCTGGCATGGAGGACCATTTAATTAAGGCTTTAGGACAGTGGTCTTCAACATGTTATGTGTTACATCAGAGTTCACTCGGACTTCTTTCTACTCAGAAACAGTTGTGTACATACATTTAGTGTCATGTGCTTTAGACACCACTCCTTCCAAATAGATTGTCACATTCAAACTGGCATCCTGTTGGTGTTCTCATTTGATATATTTTAATATCAAATTCAATTTGGCATTTTCCCTCAGTTGGATGTTCATATCCTATACTAATAATGTAAAGATCATGCCTGTTTAATATATTTCTTTTACAGATTAAGTAGGAAAAATTATGCAGTTAACAGCATAGCATAGATATAGGTAAGATGGGATCAGCCCAGAATACAATAGTATGCTGGGATCAGCCTAGATCTTAGTGTACTTAAGCTGGGATCAACACAGAATATACTTTGTAACATTGTCTCCTAGGGTATTTTTGCTAATATCGTAGGAGGATGTACAATATACATTTTTTAACAATAAATGGATATATAGCTTCAAGCCCCCAGTCAGCAATGTTGATGGTCTAGGTGGATAATATATAAAAATTAAAATGTGAGGAATAATAATTTAATAACATATCCAATCAATACAAGTAAATTTCCAAAACTTCTCCACTCAGTCAACCTATTTAATCTGCCAATTTCATCATCTTATGTGCAATGTGAGAGTGTTTCCACCTGTCCCTGCTACTTTACTCATCTGTATTATTTCCTTTTCCTTGACTTGTATTATAGCACTCCTTCCATCCCATGACTATGTCCTTCACCTTCCCACTTCCTCCACTTCCAGTCTCCAGTCTGCCTTCAAACTTCTGCCTCCGTTATTCTATCCCATGGCTAGACCACAGGTTGGGGGTAAATAAACCACCTCTTCTAGTTTTACTAGTTATTTCATCTCTTTGAAGACAGCCATCACTTTGTTCCAACTAGTTGATTCAAGCTGCAATCTTGCATAACAAAAGTCAGTCACCAACCTCATGGCAATATTCTCCATCCCAGGTAAGTTGTGTACACAAAGGCTCTCTTAACAACACAATACACTAGAATGCTGAAATCTGTGAAAGATGGAAGCAGCCAAACATCAATCCAATTATACTTGAGCTGGGGTCAGCCCATGGTTCATTATAATCCTGGGATCAGCCTAGCATAGATGTACTTGAAGATGGCAGCAGCCCACCAGAATACACTATCATACTGGAATCAGCTTAGAGCATAGCATACCTTAAGCTGGGATCAGCCCAGAATACACTAAAATGCAGGACTATGACTACTACTATTATTAATTTTTATATAGAATACTAATTGACTACTAATTCTATTTTATTTATTTATTTATAGGTGTTGGAATTATTTTGTCCTACTGCCACAACAACATCAACAACAACAACAACAACAACAACAACAACAATAATAATAATAATAATAATAATAATAATAATAATAATAATAATAATAATAATAATAATAATAATAATAATAATAATAATAATAATAAATAATAATAATAATAATAAAAACAATAATAAAGCTTACTGAGAAGAATTTGATTCAGAATATACATTATAGAATCAAACTGTCCAATATGGGCAACACTATATTCCCTTCTAAAGTTTCATCAATAAGGAAAAAGTGATACTTAAATACAAGACGAAGGATCTAATTATACCTTCAATACATGAAATCCAATGGCAACTGATTCATTGATAGTTTCCTCATAGAGATTCTTTACAAAAACTGGACTGTTGTCATTTTGGTCAAGAACATGGACAGTCACATTTGTAGTCTGAATATGCAGGCTGTCATTTACTTGAACAGTGAAAAAAGTCTTTTTGATGTTGGAATGGTCCTCACAGTCAAAAACTTTGGTTGTAAATATTTCTCCATTTTCAGTTATATTAAAATCTGGGAAAGAAAACAGAAAGTAACATTTATTCAACTTGTAGAAAAATAATGTAGACTTAAAGAAAAACATAATTTTGAAAGGAAAGAAAAGAAAACCATAAAGAGCTAATGATTGAAAAAAGACTATGACACCATGATTCATTTATTATAGTGAGTATAAATTTTGTTGTTTTGTGAAAAATTTCCTTTCCATTGGTAATTAATTTGTGGATTAGGAAATAGGTCCATTGTTTCGACTAAAAGATAATTATTAGTTTACTCTTTAAATCTATTCTTTCTAACATCCACAGAGTCAATGCAAAATAATTTATGTGCATAGCATCAACTGTAGTTTAAAATATAAGAGATGAAAGGTAACGACCTGTTTTTAAACTTTTAATTTAAATGGAAAATTATAAAGATTATGACCAATTCATCTTCATTAATAAAATTTCATATTACTCAATATACTCCATAATTATATACAAAAAAGGAATGAATATTTAATGATTCAAATGATCCTTTTCTAAAAAGTGTATAGATTAATTACTATCTATGTATATCATTTGACTGTGACATATTTGGCTCTAAAATGGATTTGACCACCACCCACCCACTTACTCACTCATACCAACTGCAGAACCATCACTGTCAAAGAATAGAGGAAACTCTATAGTAAAAAAATGTGGCCACAAATACATCAAACTTGACCAGTGATTGTGGTGACTCAACCAGTAATTGATCTATGCATATAGGTAAAATACATATATGAGAATTATGGATACCCAGGCAAGTAAAAGTGTTCAAAATTTTGTTTGTCCAAATGTAGTAGTTATCAGTCAAGAGTTTTGTGACAATACCTGTCACTATTTATGTTACTATTATCCATGATAAAGGAATTCCTTGGTTCAATTTCATACTTTACTTATGGTCATTCACCATATTGTCATTTTAAAGATATTGAGCATATAAGTAAAGAATAGCCAAAAAATACTAATTTACTCAACCTGAAAATCATCTCACCAGTTTTGATATGGTTGAATTATTCTGCTTAAGATATATCTATAGTGTGGATTAAACTGGGTTTAAGATATTGAAGCTCTAATGAATGAACAAAAAAACTAATAAATTAATTAGCAAACAAGCAAATAAACAAACAACATGGGTGAATGCTATATCTGCTTCCATTTCATTGGTGAGGGAAAAACAAGAATTATATTGAACAGGAGTTGACAAGATTACACTGCTTCTGTCATGTGTTGGTACAGGGGAATCCTATGCTTTTTTTCTAAAATCAAATTTAGTTATAATACTGCCATGTATCAGCTCTCAAGTTTTAAAATTATATGTTCTGTTTGCAACACAAATCAAAATATTTGTTCTACTGACATCTTATGTACCATGGAAGAGAGCAATTAAATGGTATTTTGATCAATTCACTTAATGTAGCAATGTGCACCAATTTATATTCAAAGTTATTTTCCTTTAAACAATACAGTTATTCTGAAATAGACTTATTATAATGGTTCCATGTCCCAACCATTGGTTAACAAATTCAGCATGTATATCATTTGAGTTTGATGACCATCAAGAAACTTAGCTTTCATTTTTACTCCAGAAAATATCTCCCTCTGACAATTAGTTTTAACTTTGCCATTTGAGATATTAAAGACTTAAGTCAGCCATAAGAGAAATATTTAGTCAAAAAAGAATATATGAATTCAATCAACTATGCCTTAAAATTCTTAGTTATGACAAAATGAAATGAGTTTTCAAATATATTGACACATATTCATGCTTAAATAGCTTGGTGTCTAGGTTTTGAGACACTTTTATGTCCATATTAACAGCTAAACAATTTTGATATTCAGTTATATTCAAGGCTTTTTCGATACTCATGTTGGAAGCATAGGTAAGTTTTGAATCCCAATCTAAGTTTATAATTCCTAGGTCTAGTTTTAATTCTGACCACTTGAGGTTCTCACTCTTTGACCATGTACCACATTGGACTTCAACTTGTTCTGCTTTCAATCTAAGAAAAGAAATGTTTTATGTTTGCTGTGGGTCAGAATTGTTTCTTGAAACAGACATTTCACAAAATACAGCATGCATAAAATGCAATGCATATATTAGTTCAGCTGATATCTATGTCCCCTGTCATCCTCTTGCTAATCATGTCAATTTATCATTGGTTGAATTATTGTATTAGAAAACTGGTTAAGCATTTATCTATTTCATGACTATGATATTTTACCAATATTTCAAACAGTGTTCAATAAACTATATAGGAAGGTCGCTTCATCCTAATTTTAGTGTTTGACACAGCTAAATTCCAAGATGCAGCTACAATGCAAACATTACAAATCAAGGAAAAAGGTGACATGCATGATGTGTGGAATGCATTCATCCTGAGATGTAGCATCAGTGTAAGTTTGGTGGCAATAGATAAAAAGGTCCTGGAACTGAAGCCAATGAGCAACTGTATTTGAAATCCAGGAATTCAGGTCACAGTGACATAGGGTTTGTGTGCAACACATGCTCATTTCAACAGTGGAAATTTATTGTCACCATCAATAGGGGTGGTGGTACATAGAAATCAACTTTGTGTCATCAATTCAGGCAAAGCAACTATCTATGAGAGATATACAGACAGCTATCTGCTAGACTGCATCCACTTAATTACTTTTGTGCAATTTACCCCACAAAATTAAAATATCAGTTCACTTAAAGACCAACCAGTTGAGTACAATAATCATAGGCAACAGTGTGAATGTAATGCACAGCTAGCACATATTCCACTTATTGCTGGGCACCATTCAGTCCAATGAATAAATATTATCCAATTGTTTTATGTACCAATTATATTGGCAAGTTTACAAGCTCTAAACCCTCATACAATTATTCTTGTATAGATTCAGTTTTCACTCAGTCATTTAGAGACAGAATAATCATGGTCACTTAAGAGCAGCATTAGACTGTACCCCATGCATGTTAGTCTAGGTAAGTTTAATTGATTGACCACTGTCCATCTCATTATACATATACAAAAATTTATACCAACCATACTCCAATCTCCTTTTTGTATCAGAGGCATAAAAATAACTTGCTAAATGTAAATAGATGTTTTCTTAATAAAAACATAACAAACTTACCGTTTGTATTCTTTAAAGTGTATCTCAAATTACTCCCCTTGTCTTTGTCCATAGCAACAACTCTTCCAACAAAAGTATTTGACCTTTCATTCTCTGGTATTGAAAAATTGTATGATGTGTTGATAAAATGAGGAATTTCATCATTTTCATCTTGAAGGAAGATTTTCAATTCTCGAGATCTTGGATTAAGAAAAAAAATACAGTTTGTTGAATGTGAAATTTAATGTGGCTAAATGAGTTTAGATTAAAATCTGGTTCTGCTGATGAATGATTTTCTAATTCAAGTATATTTATAACATGCTATGTTAAATATCTCATAAGAAAATAAGTCAATTATTACATGTGGTAATAATAAACTGCTGTTTAACAAAGATATAATAAGCAAATTCATTCTCTAGGCTTGTTAGTTTTCAGTAAGAGAATCCTATATGGTTTGCCATGAAGAAATGTTTGATAGAATACAAGAAAACATTTAATTCAAAGTCAAAACATTCTTGATAACTCTCTCCTATTGTTCAGACAAAGTTTGGGAATCATAACAAATTATTTTGCATAAGTTATCTAAAAACAAATAACTTGTTTGTGAACTACCCAACTTAAAGGGGATTTTCTTGACAGAAGATTAGTTGAAACTGACTGAACTTATGTTTTTAAACATGTTTCATTTGGGGTCATGCACTTTTTATAATTTAGAGTATTCACAATTACAATGTAGGGTGTTCTCAAGATAGGGGCCATAATCCAGTTGTCATATTGAAATTAAAATAGTTGATGTATAAACACAATAATGAATATAAATATTGCAGAACTTAATTACAAAGTATGATGAGAAATATAGAAATCATTTTTGAGAGAAAATTAGATATCTGACAAAGAATCAATACAAAGATAAAGAAAAAAAATGAATTTGCACATATATATCATTGCATATTAATTTATGTTTCCCAAATTAGGTTCATATGATTGCTTTCCATACCTCTATGATTAACTTTGTATGATTGTTTTTTTATGTCATAATATATGTAACTTACTATGCAAAGAATTCAGGTAAGTTAAAATTAACATTAAAATGTGTTTAAATCTTTTTGCTTTGTTAACTTGAATTGATGTGGTATGTGGCTTTTTCTCTGAGGATCTGAATTACGATGAAAAATTAATTTTTTCATTTTGTAATTTGATACATTGTTGAAATATAATAATCAAAAGACATGACACTTTAAAAGTATCTTAAAATGATAATTCCACACTGTTCTCAGTAGCTGGGTATGTTTGACTCTGGATATTATACATCAAAATGGTCTCAATTACTAAGAATTAGGTTCAGGGCATACAGTCTTGAACTAAATATTTATAGGTTACTACATTTGTATGGGAAAATATGAATGAGTTTTCAGACAGATATACTGCACAACCTTCGGAATGCAGTAAACTTTTTATTATATGCTCAGTTTCTTATTCTACCCAAGGCTTAATTATATAAACAAACAAAATACACTTCAAGAAACAAAGTAACTGAATGCATGCCATATTCCAAACTAAATACACAAGTGTAGATTCATCATTACACAACAACATTATTAATGCAAATGTAACTCCGTCCAGATAAATTTGAACTTGGTCATGCACTAGATGTAAGTTTCAAAAGAATTTGGTCTTCAAATTGAAATTTTGGAGTCATATTGCGAATGAATGTGCATTACAACAACTTTTCCATTTCATCTGGAATGAATTGATTTTGGTATTTTTGTCAATTTGACAAAATTTTGTGTTTTTGGACTGGATTTATCTACATGAAGTACATGGGATTTCAACAGCATCTGTGCCAATTTTACATGAAATATACATCAGATTGAAGCAGCGAGGGAGAAATGTGTTGAAATCTGCAAGTGTGTTTCTTTTCTGTCATTAAATGTTTCAAGTCATAATGTGGAAAAAAATTTCATTTGCAATTATCAGAAACATACTATGGAATTTAATGTTTATTTCATTTTTAGTGCAGTAAGGAGGATATAACTGTAATTGGAATCAAGTTGAAATTACAATACAGTTTCAAAACATGTAATCAGGCTTCAGAACCCCTGATATGGCTCATGTAATTTGAATTTGCAGAAGAAAGAAAGTACATTTTGAGGAAATTTAGGATGTAAAACTGTAAATATATAATATGTCATTCTTATTACCAGCTAAAGAAGACAGTTTATGCCTTGTCACTTGCATGTTATTTGTAAGGATCTGGCATCTATAACTAGCCTAAATCTGAAACATTGTATCAAAAAAGTTAATGTGGAATTTGCCAAAGTAGCTGGTATGTGGCAGTCCATGAAATATCTGCTTTAGTTTATTCAGAAAAAAAAACTTTTTCATTTACAATAGAAAGTAGTTCCTTTATTCACATGAATTCATTATGAATTGAGTGTGTGATTTCAATATCATAAAATATTGCATGATTATGATTATGTAAAGTTAATGGAGAAATTAATGAGCAAATATTTCTCATTAGACTCACTGTGACCTTTATCTTGAACCTTTAGGTGCCAAAATATATATTTTATTCTTACCTAACTGCAAGTTATGCACATAGTTTAGTCAAGGAACTACTATAGAAAAAAAATAATTGTGCAAAACCAATTTTTCTTTTGAGTCACATTTGGTCATTGATCTTGCAACTCCAAAATCATTAGACCCCTTTATTAACTAAAGTGCAAATCCCCCAAAATTTTGGTCATGGTCTAGAACTGAAATTATGAAGCAAAAATAGTTTTCTTTTTTCAATTAAAGTGATCTTCATCTTTTTTATCCCCAACAGACATTCTTACAGAAAGTGTACACCATCCGCAAACTTTGGTGATAGTACATGTAAAAAACTACTGAACTTTTTGTACAGAAATCTTATGCATGTTTTAAGGGTGACGACCTTTGATCTTTCACAATTTAATCCCAAAATTAATGGGTTACTTGTACCTTGCTCAAATAGTAAGCCATTCGCAAAGTTTAGTTCAGGCCTCTGATGTAAAACTAATATTGTGTGTGTACTTTTGTTCTTCTTTTAGTCAAAATGACACTGACCTTTGGCCTTTTTCCTCAAAATCTGTTGACTTCTTCCTTATCCCAACTGCAAGCTATTAACTAATATTAGTAATAGCTGATTCCAGAGAGCTCAAGTGTAAGACACATGACTGCAGATTTTGTACTAATTTCTATTTTAAAAAATCATACTAAAACTCAGTTGAATTATTTTTCAACCCCCTACCTTCAATATATCCATATGTTATTCCAAAATGTTTCCATTTATTTCAAATGGTGGGGGTAATTTCCATTCTAAATGTTTCATTAATAAATAGTCTCTGCAGATGGAAGGGCAGATGGAAAGACAGATGACATGATATTCTCCACCTTATAAGAATCACATTATTCTGCAAATTGAATTAATGTTGCAAGATGCATAAAACACATACCCATGATTAAGTGCTATGTCTGCAGCTAACACACTGATGGTGTATTCTGTGCGATTTCTTTCATAATCCAAGGATTTACTTAATTGTACTTCCCCAGTCGTCTTATTAATAGAAAATATCTGTAACATAAAATATAAGGATCATACAGAGCCCTATATCTTACAGTCAATCAAGTTTCTTCTCAAGTGTAATTCTTATTTCTTGGTTGGAAATATTTTTTTATGCTAAACATTTAAAAGACATGATGGCCTAAAATACAGTCATAATATCTACAATTGAGAGTTGTTCATCATTTGTTGATCATTGTTGCATGTTACTGAAAAAATCTTTATCTGAGCAGTTTTAACCCTCATTTCATAATTTCATTATTGTTATTTCAATACGATTTAGTGTGAGAGTATATTAGTGATCTTAGTGTTTTTAAATTCATATGAAACTATACCTCCATTGATATTTTAATGAGTAATTGTGATTTTATAACCGCATAACATTTACAAAAAAGTTAGCTGTCATACATTTTGGACCCTGTATGGTTTGTGTCATGTAATATTTTGTATGAAGTAGATGTTAACCTTATAGATATTGGATAAGTACATGTATATTTGTTTTAATTGCAGGGCCATAGTGTAAATTATTTATAAGCTAATTATGTCACCCTGGATAAATTATTATTATTATTATTATTATTATTATTATTATTATTATTATTATTATTATTATTATTATTATTATTATTATTATTATTATTATTATTATTATTATTATTATTATTATTAGATGGGAGCTGTAAGTATATATTTTATCCAAAATGCTATCTTTTTATATCAATTATTATTATCCAGAAAGCTGACAAAATATTGATCTCATCAGGTACCTTATAAGAATCAGTAATACTGTAAGTAATATCATTCCAATCCAAAATATCTGCATCAGTTGCTTTAACAGTGCAGTTAAATGCACCATTCTTATTTTCTGGCAATGCACAATTAATTGGATCTGTAACATGAAATAAATTACATTTATTATTAAATAAAATTAATATACATGAAACGAAATTAAGAAGTAAACAGAATCTTAGAGCTCATGTATTCAACCAACCTACATATTGAATTACATGTATAGAAATGGAATAATTAACAAAATACAGAAAACATAGAAACAAATTATGTAACATCAAATCAAAAGTATAATTGAACTTCTAATTACATATTAAAAAATATTTTTTACTCTTATAACCCTCAGTTTGAAAGCATCCTCAGAAGCATAAAATTTGAATTTATCAAATCATACCCATCCATCTCTCTATTGCAAAACTAAATAATACACATCCGTTCAAATCTATCTTGTACAAATAATTGCATGTATGGCTTACAACAAGTACAATAAAACATGACTGAATTACATCAGTGAAATATTTCCTCTCAGCATAAGTGTTTAAATATAAAAAATGTTCATGGGCTTCTGAAAGACTGTAAATATATAATTTCTAATTTTCATTTGAAAACAAGGATCCAATGTTTTTTTCAGAGTTCAAGTGTTTAAGAGATAGCATTAGAAATATTACAGGTAGGCATGGAAAGTTGTTGTTGTTTTTTAAATTATGACTTTCATTTGTGCTCATAGTTTATATTTTTGAAGCAATGAAACTCTGCAACTTTTAATAATTTGATGAAATGTAACTGTTTAAAAATACTGAGAAGGAACAAATGAAAATTCACAATCTTTTGTTTTATCAAATAACCTTGATACAGTCATACCTTAAATAATTTATCCCAATGCATTTAGGAACAAAATATCTGTTTGCTCATAAGAGGGGAGGGAATTGGGTGGCCGAGTGGTCGAGGTGATCACCTTTACAAATTATTCAAATCTCTCCTTTGTCTACATTGGTTTTAGTTTTGTCTTGGCCAACATTGATATGTGAGAAAGCTTGCCAGTGCTTCCCATTGGTTTTTTTTTTTATGTGATTTTTCTTGGTTCTTCCCCCACTAAATAAATTGGCTTATATATTATCTTGTGCTGAAAATGGCATTAAACATATCATAGTCAGAAACTTGTTCATAAATACCTTTCTTGAAGATAGGAATATTGTCATTCTCATCAATGACTCTTATATTCACTGTTGTGGATGCATTAAACATAGACCCATTCACGTTTCTGTGCATATCACTTGCATGAATCTATGCAGAAAACAAGAAACAAGATGTATATTTTGAGAAAGGAAAGCATCTGCAAGACTCATCATTAACATTTTGTTGTGTCAGGAAATGTTTTGGAAAAATGTGGGGTTTTTTTGGTCATAAAACTAATTTTAATAATACTTACCTGTTGATTTTGAGTAGCTTACTCTTTTCCAAATGGAAAAATACCTTTGAATGTATGATGACAATTTATCCTCACAAAGAGTGACTCCATAAAGATCAGTAGTCCAACCCATACTAATCTTATCCATTTGCACTATTAATGATTTTTTTCATAAGGACAAAACCTGAAGTAGTGTGATGTCAGTTCAGAGCAGGAGGAAGGAATCTGGCAATAATTACAGGTAAGTATTAGAGAGGATAATATCTGCTCTGTCCCTCAGAATTTCATCCTGTGCAAAGATGATATCTTAAGATCAGGTAAGCTCTGATTTTTCTATGTTGGTTAAAAGACCCAGTCTTGTCACTATGGACCAACAGTGAGACACATATAGTCTGAGTTTTGTAGATCAACCAATCATTGAAATATTGAAGAATTAGAATCCCCAGTAATAGTAAGTGGGCTACAACTACTTCCATGACCCTGGTACAAGCTCTGGATACAGAAGCTAGGCTAAATGACAGAGTGTGAAAATTGGAAGACTTCTTCATCAAAGACAAACTAGAGGTGCTTCTTGAAGATCTATGGAGACTGCCAAGTTGCTAGGTCTTGTGGCATTCCTAACCGATGCTGTAGTCTCCATCTTGAAAGGTTCCTTTTATAGAAACATATTTAAGGAGGAAACATCAATATATTGATAGTGGTAATTAGTTTAATTGTTTCCTCCCTTTACAACACCAGGAAAAGTCAGGAGTAGAAGGCCATAGATTGAATGTTGAATACTCTCTCTACTATACCCTTATGTAGAAGAGAATGTACCTCAATTATTTTAACTGCACCAAATTTAGCTAGTGGAAGCACATGGATACCTTACTAGAGGAGGAAGATCTCAAAACTGAAGTTGGTATCCTCCTTATTATAGAAAAGACCCAGTTGTTGTTCTGCATGATGCTAGACCAAAGCATGAAAAAGGTTTTGTCTGGCACCCATGGAAACCAGTGGAAGTGGAACACATTGCAGGAAAGGAAGCAAATACCCAAGACTGTCCTCACTTTTCTCTAGAAAGGATAGTACTAATGTTGTCCCTGGGTCTTTGTGGTACCCCCTTCTATGACCACATCCCATAGAGGAGCTTTGAGTTGTGTTTGTTGCATTGACTTTAGCTGCATGATTTAGAAAAACTTGATGTTGGCTAGGACGATTTCACTTCTTTGCCATTTTCAACAGCAGAGAATAAGAGGAAATTGTTGCTCAACTCTTAAATCCTAAGATGCCATGGAGGGAATGAGTCCTTGGAAGAGGATCTCTGTCTTCAGTGCCCACAAAATGTTCTTATTATGCACTTACAAGACCTTAGAAAACACACAAAATGTGAATACTATGTAACAGTAAAACACTGTAAGTATCCAAAGCAAAATCCATATCGAGGTGGGGAAACTCCACTGATGTCATGGATAAGCCATGCCAAGATGTCTTGGCCATTGCTTCCAATAAATGATGATATGAATCTGGCAACATTGATTCCTCATTCAGTAAGCTGGAAGAGACTATCGTAAAGTTTTTAACTATTTTGGTGTTTTTATTGTAAGGACAGTTCAGGCCCCTGAGAAAACACCTACTTGCTTCACTCCAGAGTTCAGAGTGGGAGATTTAAGGTGCCATGGAGAGGTGTGAACCTACTATCTATCAGCAGAGACCAACGGTCTCAATGTACTTGGGGGGGTTGACCCTCAATAACTAAAGCTCCTTAAAATCTTAGCCTAGTGATGGAGCAACAAATGACTAGTTTGAGAGGTAGCCAAAAAAGAGTTTTTCTGTGCTGGAAAGAAACTTAGTGTCTTCAGAGCTTTTAAGCTTGGGACACAGATCATGTGATAAAAGACGATAAACTTTGATCATTAACTACTTGTAAAAAAACAGATCTATAACTCCTCTACCATCCCAATGGAGGAGATGCCAGCTTGGCTTGCTCTGCATCAAACACATTAGAATATATGAGGGCAGACAAGATGTCTTCTTACTTCTCTTATTCCTGGTAAGCAGAACTATATGACCCAATGTCACTATGTTTTGGGTGGAGACTTGCAGGTAAAGTAGACCTCAACCAACTCCTCTCATGAAGCGCAGGGACTGTCCACAGAGGTAGATTCAACATTAGGATGAGAGCAACTCTCAATCCTGCTGGGGCCATTGAGGGAAGAAGCTGTGCCTCCTCACTTCTTTTTGACCCTATCTAATGAGAGGAAGATGTCAGACCATGGTCGGCAACATTCACTTTTTTACCAAAAGACCAAGGTTTGCAGCTGAATGGTCTGGTCTTCATTGACTGGTGCCTGGTGATCTGGTCAATTCAGACAACTTTGATCTGAAGGAAGACCCTTTCTAAAGTCTTTAAAATTTATATTATAGCTCTCTCTGTACCATATGGCTCAATCCTGTTGCTAACAAAAGGCTACAGGGGCTGAAAGGGTGTTGCTACATCCATCCTCACAGGCAGGCATGACTGACTGAACTGTGAGCTAGTAGAAGATGCTATTTCTCCCTCATAATGGGAGACTAACTGTCTGTTGTATGGGATGAAAAACGGTGCTGCACATCCCTTGCAATTCCCTCTCTGGAAATTATAGGTTGCTGCTATTCACTCATGGGAGGTATTGACCTACTCTCAGTCTTATTTGAAATGAGAGGCTGATACTTCTCCCTCGGACACATAACATCTTTGAAGAGACTTCAGTAATCCTCTGAAACCCAAGTGATTCAGAAAACAAAATTTACCAAAATTCTGAGGAACACAAAGTATGATGTAATTGCATGGACATTTATTTTTACAAAGCTAATTTATGCAGTGAGAGTTCACTTTTCAGATGTCATCCAATTACAGAATGAAAAAAGCAACCACAGGTGTTTTACTACAAAACAACAGCAATGCTAAACTTAGTTTGGGATAAAAGTAATTTAATCCTAGATGATGTCAACTATACTTATAAGAATACTGGAGAAAAATAATTAGCAGAAAAAACAGCTAGATAAGAATGCTAACATGAAACAAATGATAAGGAATACTGACTATACTTATTTGTATGAATAAATGTGTCATACGCTAAACAAATTGTAATGACTGGTGTGAGACCTCCTTACAGAGAGTAAGAGAAACAAACTGAATATAAATTTGATGATTTGTAATGTTCAAAAACAAATACAAGAATCAGTATGAGGTGGCAAGAATAAGGAAAAATTAAATACCAAAATATTGACCCAAGTTAGAAATAAAAAGAAGAACAATCAATAATTGATGACAATATACCTTTAATTTCTATGAGAGCATGGATAATTAAAATGCCAGGTAATGAAACAAGTAACCAAGAATTGCCAGAAACTCTCAAGAAAGCTTAATAATTCTGCAACTGAGGTTTATATATCACAAACAAAAACCAATGTACATAGCAAAAAATACACAAGTCATGACATTAGCTCAAAGCGCACATAGCAAACAATGCATTAAATCATGACGAAAGATCAAAGTGAAGGCAATTTTCTATGAAGCATGATTTAAGTTCATCTGTTTAAAAAGTTTTCATTTAGTCTGTACAGAATAATGAAGAAATATGACTGAATGCATAACAATGTTAGACATTTGGCAACTTTTTAGCAAATTTCATTTCACACAGGAATGTGATGGGTGAGTGATTATTAAAAACTTTTTTTAATAATGTTCTCTAGATTTGATCTCAGCCATGTTTATTAGTGAAGCAAATCTAATTACAATAACTACATTAATTATAACATAAAACCCTGAAACACTGTTATCAGATGACCTTGAAATCAGAACAAAATCTAAAATATTTTGAATTCTACAAAAAATAATCAGTGAACAAAGCCTTGCATGTGATTGACTTAATATTTAAAGTATCAGACCACAACACATACAGAGAAAAATCTATCAGACAAAATGTCAATGACTATTTGCTTATATGAACTCGATCATGTCATCTAAAAGATAATTGCTAATATACGTGTACTTCTAAAATCAGAATCATAGGGACAAATTTCATAGTTTGTGAGTATATGGACAATTTTATCATGATAACATTTTGTAGAGTCACTGTGAACTCTTGACCTAACCATTCAAGAAAAAATGTAAATGGTGGGTTTAATTTTTAGATTTGTTAAAGATGAAACAGAATAAATCCACCATGAACATACAGTATCTGACTTCACAGTATCTGTTTATATTTGTCTATATGTCTAAAATGGCCATTTAAAGGCACCACTGTGTCCTCCTATTAAATATTTACCAAACATTAATCCCTGAATGACCTCAGTCATCTCATTTAAAATAAACAGTATAATCAGTAATCTTGCAGGTTTCATAAAACTTGGATGTTAATTATGATTGAAAATGTAACATAAATCAATATACTGAGCATTGTTTCCTTCACCTATTTTTTTTTTAAAAATGTGCAACATAGCAAATGATGTACTTGTTGTAGCTGACAGAGAAAGTATAAACTCAATCTTAGAGTTTTTGTGCAAGCTTATAACTAAAACTAAATATAAGACTTAGTGGTGCATAGAACTCTTGTTCATTTTTTTTCCTATCATGCCAATCCAGTCTATCATTACATCGTTTGACTTTTGTACAGGAACATACCTAAAAATAGTAGACAATCTTGTATACACAAATGTCTCATAATAAGGAACAGGGTCCATAATATTAACATTTTTTATAGTAGTAAATTTAAAAGAGTGAAGTCAAATTTATATTAAAAAATGTATAAAAATGTATAAAAATACCTCAAGAATGAAGTTTGTTTGATTGTGTGGAGGATCAAAATCAACTGTTTTTTCCAAATAAATTGTTCCAGTACTAGAGTCAATGTAGAAAGTATTGTTATAATTTCCACTTTGTATCCAGTAAGTAACTGTGTTGAACTCAGAGCTGTAATCCTTGTCAGTTGCAAGTACACTGAAAATAGAGCCACAACAAAGTTGTCTAGTTAGGTGAATACATGAGCCTTGTATAAGATAGTTTACATAAAAATATATCTTAACCCCTCCACTTATACTATATAATATTTATATTCCTTCAAATTTTTTCATGAAACATATCCATACATATCTTTAAAACATCCCTTAAATTCAAATTTTTGCCCAGAAACATTTTGCTACCAAACAAAGATTTTACTAGGAATCCTGCTGGATAAATGGTCATAAAGTAAAAGGTTTTGTTATACATCTTTTTATGTTAAATTCTTTTTTATTGGCCAGATAATCAAGTACAGACATCAAATCTGTTTGACTCATGTATTGTGCCACAGTTGCTAAGCAACATTGACCAGCAATACTAAATGAAACAAGCTGTTTTATGACACAGAACTGAAGTATTTAGTAGAAAATATATACCTTCTTGAGGTCTCACTAATACTAACATTGACCTTTGACTTTTTAATCCCAAAAATCAATGGGTTTCTTCCTTGTCTCTGATGTAAGATATCTACAATATTAAATCAAGGCATGTAATACAGAACTTAAATAGTTTTGTAGAATTATGTTTCCTTCTATTAGTGCTTCTGTTTTTGATTTCTGACCTTTTGTCATCAAATTGAATATGTCTCTTTGTTCTCTCTAATGCAAGCCATCCACAAAGATTGGTCAAAGCATGTACTAAAGATCTCAAGAAATGCTGAAACTATTGTATCATCTTCTTTGAGCTACAGTGGCCTAGACCATTGACCTTCTGACCAGAAATTCAACTGGCATCTTTCTTATCTCAAATGCAAGCTATTTAGAAAGTTTTGGTTAGGGTATCCAGTATGCAAGTAAAGTTATTATTCTCCTTTGAGATCCTGTGACCTGGATCATAGACATTTTAAACTTGAAGTGACCTTTGCCTTGCATGAATGAATCCTGAATTTGATAGGTGTTTTATTTTTCCTTGCCCCATATTACATTACATATTCATTACAAAATTTGGTAATAGTAGATTGTGAAAAACGAGTTCTTATGAATAAATGAAACAGGGAAATGACAGATGTATTTTCACATAGATGTATGAATAAACATCTTAACATGATATTCCCTGTCTTATGTTGCATGTATAAAATGTATGGGCTTATTAAAATAAAAATAAAGTATTATTTATGTTATTTAAAGCTTACCTTCCAACAAAAGATCCAGTCTGAAGAGTTTCACTCATATTCACATGATATACTGACAAGTTGAAGATTGGATTTTTGTCATTAATATCCTTTGGAAAAAAAGATACACATTTACTTCATTTAATATGATATATTGATGAGTTACATTGAAAAAAATCCTTATACTGTAATCTTTTAGTATTATCAATTACTGATATAAAAGTGAAAACTTTCAATTTGATTCATTTTATTCTAAATATTACTTTTTTTGTTCTGTGCTTATTTATTTGGCATCAACAGTATCTACAAAAAAAAAACATGCAATGTTAAATGCAAAGACTCTTTCTCTCAAACAGAAAAGTGCTTTCTCTATTCTGATCTTTTGCCTATGATTTCTATAAATTGGCAATCCATTGTCTTCTTTAAAGACTTTACAAAATAATAACAATACTGCAAGACTGTAGAAAGTTTTGTTATATTCATATCTATTAACATTGCTTTCTCTAGTGGCACCATATTTTAATGACATATGTCAATTTATACAAAAATATTATGATTTGCTCGACATGGTGTTATTGCACTGTAACTGACTTCTGGGATTTTTTTGCTATAACTTTCAACAATAACATTATGTAATAGGGATGATATCTTTCAAATCTTTAATAAATTTCTGTTGTAGAAATTTATTTTAAGGAATGAAATTCTGTAAAAAATATACTACTACAGATTAAAAATTTTTATCCTCAGAGCTTACCTTCTATTAGCATAGTTAGTATACATGATTGCTTTTCATTATCTTCAGGCGATAATTTAACCAGCATATCTGAATGTTGTGAAAATAATGCTAGCATGATATGGTTTTATATATATATATATATATATATATATATATATATATATATATATATATATATATATATATATATATATATATATATATATATATATATATATATATATATATATATATATATATATATATATATTGCAATGTAACTGTGCTGTGATTTCATCTATATTTTGCAACATTATATTTGTTTGGAAAGGCATCTTTTAAATCTTTAATAAATTTTGGTTGTAGAAATTTATTTTAATGAATAAAATTTCTGAGTAATTAGAAATAGGATCCTCTTTAGCTCACATAGCATTGTATCACATACATTGTTGCCAATAAAATCTTCTTTGTATCTCTAGGAAATCATTTAACCATCAATGTCTTACAGCAGAGGATGTCTGAATTTCAGTTGTTTGATCATTCATAGGTAAGACTTACATTTCATCCAACTTTCTAGATTCTGAACTTATGTGCACATCAAAGAGTCCTTGGGTTTGAAGATTATATCCTGACCATACTATTCAAAGTCAATATATTCCTTTGTGGAAACTATAAATTTAATATACTGTAAGTAAAAGCATACACAGCTACTGACACCAGCATATCCACTTACTGGTAATCTAAAACTGTATTAAGCTCCCTTTTAATGAATTGGAATGCAACCTGAAATCTCAGCAAAACTACTTCTTCCTATATATAGAGGACTATAATAGCAATTACCTGGATGTGCACAATTAATGTCTGTCTCACACTGGTTAGTTTTGCATGAGTGTAGTTTATTGTATTGTATGCTTCAATTTCTAATGTAATGCTGTCATTGCTTCTGCCATCAAGAACCAAAGGTTGCTGCAGGGAGACAGTTCCATTATCTGATATATTGAATATATACTCATGTCCAGATATCATCTTATAATGGACAATTGCATTCTCACCTGCATCAAGGTCAATTGCCTGCAAAGAAAACCATCCAGTCAGCTAAAGTGTGTGTGTATATAAAAGGTTGTATTTTAGGGCATAATAAAAGGAATGCACACAAAAGAACAATAAATATACATATCATGGATTAAAATGAAGCAAAACAGTCCAAAACAATGAAAGTGTTAAAATTACAAAATTAGCACATTTACAGAAATGTTTATGTAGCGTACATAAATATATACATGGATACATTTGGTAGTTAATGGGTTACAGACTCACCAATGTAGCAGCCAGTGATGGGAATAAACCCACTGATTGGTTTTATCCAGGAAACAAACTAATTTAATCATGGAAAAGTGTTTCCCTTCATGCACATTTGTGCAACAGAGATGCATGCTGGAGATATCTGATGCATACATTTTGCTACCATATGCAAAGGATTTGCATAATGCAATCAGAATTTTTTTCAATATTGAATGCTTAGAATGAGAGATGGCATTGTGTATACTTCAAACATAGGCATTGTTATAACAGACTAGATTCCCCTAATCTCTCGAGCTCTCATACAATTTCCACCAAGCTCAGCTACATGTTGTCCAGACAAACTAACTTTACTGCTTGTTGGAATAGAAAATGATCTCCAAATGAAATGTTGTGCACTCAAATCGTTAGTTGCAAAAGTGAAAGAAGCAGAACACAAAAGAGTAACTGTGGATCTAACTTTAATAAAAAAATGGATAAAATAACTCCATGGACTGGAATATGGCACATTTGTTGAGATAACCTTTGTGACTTCTGATCGTGCGATAGCAAAGACTGCAAAAGTGAATAAATCTTTCACAACAGGGTTTAAGCAGTTTTAAAAATCTGCTCTTGTTCTCCACAAGATATCTTGGAACACATTATCACCCAGGCATTTTTTTACAACAAAGAAATCAGTACTTTTGCAGAGATAAATGTAATATTTGGACTGCAAAGTCATGGGGTCATTGTAGATTTTGTTGGTTTGTAACTTTGCTGCAATAACAGAAAGGTTTAAAAGTTGAAGTGTAACTTACTATAAAGAAGATGAATCATTAGCCTCTTTGATATTTGGATAAACAGGATGAAGTACAATAAAACCAATGATAGTAGACATTTTATGACAGGCAATAACTGAAATGCCATTTGGTGAAAAAGATTTATTTGGGGTATTGTATTGGTTTATAAATGTTATATGTAATGTGTTGGTTTATAATATTGCTTCAAAACAATGAAGGAGACTGTTAAAAGTACAACTATAAACTGATAGGAAAATTAACTATTAAAATTAATGAATGGAAAATCCATTTGTTTCTTAATTGTGTGTGTTTGTTTATTTGTATTTTACAGAGATAGAAAATGAGACAGTATGTAGTGCAAGTTGCAATTTCCTATTCCATACTGAAAAAGTATGGGTTGGATGAAATTTGTCAATACATTTTTGAACCCCACATTTTTCATTTTACCCCATGTTCTGACACCAAGTATTCTTTTTACCCTCAGTTTTACACCTCTGGGGGATACACTGATGGATCTTGCTGGTTTGTGCCAAAATACAAGCCCACCTGGTGTATATTAGGAGAGAATGAGTGATGATGTAGAAAAATAGTCAACTCTTGTCACCAGGGATATCCATTTTACCTCTGGTACCAGAGGTGAATTTGCCAACCAATGAAGTCTCTAAAAAGAGTAATACAGGAGGTTTGGTGTTTGTGTGTACATGGGTAATCAGTTGTAAAACCTATATTTGGTAGACTTCAGGTAATATCTGTTGCCAATTGCCTTGTTACATATACCATACATACATGTGTCATTTCAACTCCCAAAATCTGATGTATTAAACTATTGTGTTTCCTAATGATGTGGCTAGATGATCCCTCCATTTGCATTTCTGTTGTTATTTCAGAACTAATATTAATAATAGACTTTCATTAAGTCTACTCTGTGTGTGTGTGTGTGTGTGTGTGTGTGTGTGTGTGTATGTGTTAAGCCTTTAGTACACTATGATCATTAAACATGTATAGGTATGATTCAATCCTATACCCCTATATATCTTTAGGTGACAGCATGAACAAAATTATCACAGTCCTAGCTTGTACAATAACAAGATATTCTGATAAAATAGTTTTCATTTTTGTCTTTAAAAAAATCTTGATACATCCTCAGGATCAAGATTTGAAAATTCTCTCAATCAACTGTGGTAATCTCTCATGATTTCTGAGGGCTTTTGTCTCTGCAGGTTTTGACCTGATTTATTTTTAACATACAAGAAACATTTCACACAGTGCTTTCTTGTATATAAGTCATTGTTTTACTGTTCCCTTCTAAAGCATTTCAAATTCTCTTATCTACATATCATATTTATTTATGTTGTAAAACAAAATTAAAAATAACAGTTTATTTAAACAGAATAAATGTTACTAAGAAATAAGTTCTCACCTTAAGGCATAAGTAACTGACATTGATAATTATATATCATTGAATCTGTGTAAAATATACATTTGTAATTATGTTCTAAATAACTTAAACTTGTAGATTATCTTTATTTTCAAGTAATTTCATTTTGTAATATTAAATGTATTACCATTTTTAATGTGGTAAATATCAACACAGCTCTAATAATAATAATAATAATAATAATAATAATAATAATAATAATAATAATAATAATAATAATAATAATAATAATAATAATAATAATAATAATCTCTAATATTCATAAAGTTTAAAAAAGGTAAATTCAAGAGATGTTGTTCCCTGTATTATACATTTTCATGATTAATTAATGAGTATTGTTTTACCAAAAGAGTGGATAGAAATCATTATTTATAAAAGTCCACTCTTCTGAATTTTGTCTTCTGCCTTTTCTCATTAGAAACGTATCTGTCCCTGTTGTTGCTACTGTGATGGTGCTAATGTGAACATTGTTAAACAGTATTATTATCATTATTATTATTATTATTATCTGCTGCCAGAAGAAAAAAGGCAGTTGCTGACATAGTGAATAAACAACTTAAAAATGTTATACTGGAATAGTTATTGTTTTATGAGAGAGAGAGAGAGAGAGAGAGAGAGAGAGAGAGAGAGAGAGAGAGAGAGAGAGAGAGAGAGAGAGAGAGAGAGAGAGAGAGAGAGAGAGAGACATCCCACTCTACTAACATTTTATAAAGAATTTTGCTACACACATTTTGCATTTTAACAAAAAACATTAAAATAATAAAATGAAATATGGTTTTCTTCAAGACCTAATTCAGTATCAAAATAACAACAGTGGTTATTTCCTTTGTTTAAAGTCTGGATATTGGCTTATTGACCAAGCAATAAACAGTTTTTTTCAATACTAAAGACTGATCATGATATATGCATATACATTTTTGAGATTCAAAAGATGCAGAACTATCATGGCACCATCTTTTAATTTGATATGTCACAATTTTGCTTGTTAAATTGCAAAATTTCATTGCAAGTGAGAGACTCCTTATTATAAAAGTGTGTGCTTTTCTGTGGATTAGCCTGAATTTTTTAATTTTTCCATAGTAATTCATTGGATATGAACCAGATAATGCTCCCACTAAGTCCCATTTATTTGTCATTTGTGTGACAATTTTGCGAGGAAGGTAGTATGCTTCATTTAAAAATATAGAATGTTAGCATGTGTATGTATGTATGTATGTATGTATGTATGTATGTATGTATGTATGTATGTATGTATGTATGTATGTATGTATGTATGTATGTATGTATGTATGTATGTATGTATGTATGTATGTATGTATGTATGTATGTATGTATGTATGTATGTATGTATGTATGTATGTATGTATGTATGTATGTATGTATGTATGTATGTATGTGTTTTTTGTATTTTTAATGTAGTTTTAAAATTTTTTCAGTCATATCACTATGATGTCCACAGTGGTAGCTTATAGTTATGTCTAGCACTGGGGCATCATGTTATATATATATATATATATATATATATATATATATATATATATATATATATATATATATATATATATATATATATATATATATATATATATATAGCTTTCACAGAATAATATATGTTGGTAGTTCTTTAAAAAGAAAGGAACATAATTTTGTTCATCAAAAATGGTAATATTTATAAATTGATAAATTTCTCATCTAACCTATGTATTCATTAACAAATTAAGAAATCTATCAAATTATGACAGTTAATTATATGACCTTCGTGTTTGTATTACAGGTTTAAAAACTTCTTTAATTTTTTATGTTAAAATTAAGTCCATATTCATGTCCAAAGTTCAATATAAATATAATGATCAAGTTTCTATTTTACATTATTTGTATGAATGAAATGAATATATGTTCTGCATTTTATTCAAGTAAAGAAATTAATATGACTTCAAAATTTATAAATTAGAAATATTTATTTGTTGTGAATTTATTTAAAACTTGCATGGGCTTATGAAATCATGAGATATTATGACTGATTTCCTTATTTAGAAATTTTCTTAATTTATTATGGTATTTAATGACATAAGTAAAATGGAAAGTTTGTGACATGAGTCTTTGTGTGATTTTCTGGCATAATAAACTGGTTTGCTGTATTAGAAATTTTATTTTTTAAGATTTCTGAAGTTTCTATGAAATTATAAAAATGCTTTCCTTTAATGGAAATTGTATTTTTAAGGTTTCTAAGTTTTTTTATGACATCATAAAACTGGTTACCTGATTTAAATATTCTAGGCATTTTCATTGCATTTTAACTGCAGGTCAACTGAAAGCTGCTAAAAATACGGCTATATGCAAGTTAGCTCACATTTTCTAGTTTAACTGCTATTTAACTGGGTTTGAAATGGTATGAAATAAAACCTGGTATAAAACTGCAATGTAACTGCAGTTCTTCTTCTTAAGAGCTAGTTCTAGTTAAAATTACCATGAACATATGATGGATGTCATGACTATGCAAATTCAGTTTGAATCACAAGGAGATATATTATTGTGATTAACCTGTGCATAGTAGAAAACACCTTTGTAGCCTTCTTTCATGTCAAAGGTTCTTGTGGACTCCTTGAATGTTGGTGCATGGTCATTGATGTCCTTGACAGAGATGGTTATCCATGCAAATCCATGCAGCTGAGGGACACCATGGTCCTTTGCAATTACCAACATCTGAATCTGACCACTGCCATCCAGATTTTCCCTGTCTATGGATTTTACATTTATCTCTCCTGTTTTATTTTTTATGGTAATCTGTGAGGTCCTGGAAAACCAATACAAACAAATATTTGAAAGAAAATTTCAAGTAAAAAGAACATTAATAAACTTAAAACACATGAATATTACAATGACATTTTATTGATTACTGAGTAATAATCTTGCATAAGTGCTGAAAACAGCACGGACATTAAAATGTCAACAAACGTGTCATTGTACTTTACTATTTGATCAATTATATCCGGAATCAGTACTGAAAACTGCAAAGACCAAATGAGGTCAACAAATGTTTCATTGTATTTTGTGTTTAAGCTCTTTATGATACACATATTCAGAAAGATTACATACCACTGCCCATGTGCCACCACTCCCTACCCACA
>JAEAOA010000946.1:0-77500 GCA_016746295.1 Potamilus streckersoni | reverse complement strand
GATGAAAAACTAATGTTACTGTGCAGAAAGTATTATTCCTCTTTCAGTAACAGAAACCATGACATTTGACCTAAAAATTTGAAATGGTTCTTTCTTGCCCAAAATGCAAGCCATCCACATAGCTTGATAACTGTCCATAATAACACAGTGGGCATATAATGACTTCTTAAGTCATTTGTAGAATTCACAAACTAAATCAGAATAACTTTTGTATCTAAATAAAAATTAAATCTTTTAGAATAAATAACAATCAGAATAGGAAAAGTAGTTTACCAGACATTGTTTTGCAATTCATACTCAACTACTCCATTTTGGCCAAAATCTCTGTCATGTGCCTTAAAGACAAGAAAAGGATACTTGATTTAAGTATTTTTATTCAGTCATGTGCAAAACCTAGATTGATATGGAAATTAAAAAGTAGTGAATTTATAATGGAATGTGGTAACATATTATTATCATTTTTATTTTTATGAACAAAGAATAACATGCTGGGGTTATGTAGAATGTTACAAGAGCCGTGTTGAATGCAGGATATTCTTCTTTGGTTGAAGTTACCTGCCTACAAAAACAAAAACAAGTTGTATATCTGGATACAAACTGTAGGCTTATAGTCATGTTATCTAAAAGTTTCAACTAATAAACAGAAGACATGTGATTTGAATACACAAATGATATAGAAGATACTCACTTTCCAGGTACACAGGTTTTTATTACTATAGAAATTGTAGATGATGACTGTGATACCATTGCTGTCTTGTGTATCCGTGAATCAAGTAATTTAAATTCTCTGTATCCCAAAATATGAGCAAACAGTTGTTTTACAGCTGGAAATTGTTTTACTAAAATTCTGTTCCTGTTACAAGTTTATGATGAAAAGATAAAGATGTGTACACTGTAAATGTCAGTGACTGTCTGAATAGAGTATTTGAATTGGATTGGAAATTAGCAGTCCTTAACTGTTAAGTACCATGTCAGAGTGGAAACTATAATGGACCAGTAGATACATAATATTTTAAGGAGATACTGCAACTGCTGTTTAATCTGTAATTATGCTTAACCAACTGCTGTGAGTGATCTATGTTATTTATAGCTTGATAATCTCATTTGTTATGGTGAGGCAAACAGACTTCATTTTTTTAATACTGACAAAGTGCATTATGCAAATCATATGTTATTTTAATGTAAAATTATAACCTCTCAAATTTTCAGACCCAAGTAAGATACTAACATTCTTTTATATGTGGAAAATGAAGATTTATTAAAATGTATAGACCCTGAAATATTATGATTTGAAATATACCATATATACTAGCCTATAATTTGCAAATTGCACAGACACACATCTGCTATTACATAATGTGCCAGTAGATTTAGATCTATGCAGATTGTCAGCTGTAATCATTAATCTTCTAGCATATTGTGCAATGCAATGTGCAACATATAGCAGAAAAACCAGGGTCTATATTGCCTGCAGTTGGACTTTACTGGATTTGACTAATAAGCAAAAACGTAATATGGTTTGATGTTATTTACATTTCAGTCTCATATGACGGATGACAAAAACAAAAGTTACATGAAATTGTTTAATGAATGTGGTTACTTTATTAAAATGGGGCAAAAAGTACATCAATTTTTGATGCATTGTTATCACATATAGTGTCATTCTTGTGGATCCATCTTGGATAATATATTTCTCTGATAATACTTACCTAATCATGTTTGATTAAGATAACTATCTCTGCATCGCCAAATGGCTTTCTGGATATATATTTTATCTTGACAAAGGGAAGCAACTATTACAAATTAACTCCATTTCTACCTACTAGGTGGTTAAGATTATACCCAGATCAGTTTTTACTTCTCATTGTGGAGAAGGGTGGGAGGGATTATTTTCAGTGTGAACAGATAATTATTATTGGTGAAATATAATTACTAACAAATTTGCTTTCTCCATCAAATACATCATCTGATTAGATCACTCTGTTGGCCTTGTGGTTAGAGAATCCACTGTGAATGCAGGAGTTTGTGGGTTCCAACCCGAACAGAGTCATATCAAAGACTAATAAAAATGGTACTAGCAACTGCCTCACTTGCTGCTCAGCATTAAGAGGTTAGTGCTAGAACTGGTCAATCCAGTGTCAGGATAATTTGACTGTGTGGAACATCATACTACATGTCTGCAGCAATATGCAACATATAGCAGAAAAATAGTCAAAAAGCTACATTAAAACACACACACACACACACACATACACACACACACACACACACACACACACACACACACACACACACACATCACCTGATCACATTACATTAGCAGAATTGGTAAGAGGAGGAGGAAATTACTGAGCATCCTACACTGTATTACCCTGTATAAGCATAATTGCTGTACCAATGGATGAAATTCGGCTATGATTGATTGCATTAGAATGTGTATCTGAACTTGGAGCCTTGCCATTCTCAATGTAATATTGATTAAAAGAGGAGACAAATAGTTATTTGTTGATTGCCTAGCAACAATGGCCTGTTTTTCAGATGACTGTTCAGTCAGACTGAATTTTACTGTTCCTCTTCTTAGCATTATTCATGCAACCATCTGAGTTAAACCAGTCATGCCAAATCAGCATTCTTTTATACCATCACTCTTAATGGCATATTGCATGGACAAAGCCATATAATGGTATCATCATAGCTATATGGAATGCTCTATCCATGGACCCAAGATTTAAAAGAAGACAAACCCCAGCTTACTGAAAGGAGTCAAGGGAAAATTATGAATCATCCATTCTTGCAATTGAGAGAATTCATCTTTAAGACAGCAATAGATGAAATCTATTGTATCGTTCCTGTGTCTGAATATCCTCCTCCATCTAGAGTCATCTCTACCTAAAATGTTAAAGTCTAATGACAGTTCTTAGTCATAAAAAGTTACAGAAATTAAAAAGGTTGTAAATAGGGCATTTTAGCAGACCATGGCTAATGCCATGATGACCTCCTGCAATAGAAAAGAAGTACTCCTGCTCTCTTTTTCTCTAAATTCATTAGATACTGTAGCCTTGCCTACCCTCCCATTTAAATTTTTCTGCCTGTTCAGGGACAGGTCAGAAAAGATATGGCACAAGAGTTGCCCTTCCACTTGTCAGCCAAAAGTCCCATATTTGGATGTCCTGCTCAGGGATCTTACCAGAGATGTGTCAATCAGGAATACAACAGAGACAATTTCCAATGATAACTGAGTAACCATGACTCGAGAATTATAGGTCAAATATCATACATTTTGCTAAAAGGTAGAAAGAAACAAAAAAGACAACATCGAGTGCATCACAAAGAACTTTCTTGCTCTCCAATTTTGGTTTATCTAGACCATGCTCACTCACATTATTCCTGAAATGGAATCTCATCTGAGTGTTGACATGACTTATCCACAATGATATCATACTTGCCTCAGTATGTGGAGTGAGTGAGCTAAATGCTAGGTGCTCTCTCTGTGACCTAAAATACATGTAGTTCTATCCTGACAGATCAATTGTCTTAATGACATTATCTGGTTTTATAGCTAAAAGCAGGTTGTCATTACTTTGCAATCAATAAATAACCATTCATCCTCTCTCCTCAATTGCTATGTGAAGAGATGCAAGCTTTAGGATCCCATATGTGCTGTCAGATACTATCTGAAGCATATGGAAGCTCAATGTACATAAATGGTAATACAATATTTTAGTGAAAACAAAATGTTAGCATACATTTTGAAGATACTAATGTATTTCATTTCAACCTTGACTTAACCTCATGGCTCAACAAACATAAGAAAATAAAGTAACTACACAAGTGACAATATTTTTTCTACATGTGAAAGATATGGAATTGAATTTATGTTGCTATTTTTGGGTTAAATGTATTATTGAAAATTTAACCACATTAAATATGATTTCTAGAGCATGTGTTCAAGCTCAAAAGAACTTTTAAAATTTTAGGTGTTTTGGATCTACAGTAATATTTGTTTTATTAAATTTTTTAGATTGTTTAAAAATCTTTGAAGTTCTAGGCAGTCACATACTTTACCCAAGAATGAAACAAAAAATGTAAAGAATTCAATGCCAAATACTGTGAATTTACTACTTTTTAGTGTGTAGTATTATGGTGAAGTAGTATTTTTGTGAATGTCACAGATGCTACTAATCACAAATATAAAGAGTCAGTAAATAATAATACTTCTATGGAAGCAAGAGAACAATTTCTCCAATCCATGAATGTAAGTATTAACAAATATGTACTTTCTCATGAAACTACAAAACTTCACACCCTTGAAAGCAAAAACATACATTGTAATTGATATTTAAGTCATGACAGTTTTTCTTTAATTAATATAGATCTAAGTTCCCCATGACTAAACTATATTTGCTTTAAGATTCACTCTCAAAAGTTGCCACTTTCTTCTAAGGTATTAAACCAATCAAAACTTACCGTTACTGTAAAGATAGTTTCAGGTGTTTCTTCAATGACTTGAAAAAAATATGAAGTGTTTGAAAACATGGGACTCTCATCATTGACATCAAGCACATTCACATGGAAAGTTGACTGGCTTGTCTGCAAAATGTAATATGTTAAATATAATAAATCATTCAAACTTGATAATATTCAAATTCTTGACTTTGAATTTCTTTTTATGGATGATCACTTGTAAAATGTTGGAGTATTTAACTTGTTAACAAACTGATAATTTTACATAGCTTACATTCCAATCATTCCAGACTCACAATGGCTTGTGCACATTTTCTTGTGCTGCTGAATATCCCTCCCAATGTGAAGGTAATAACATAGGAAAGTAAAGGAAAGATATTCTGCCACTAATTGTTTATAAAATAAATCACTGAATGAAAACCTAAAGATTCATCAAAATTGTGCAGGCTGAAGATTGCAGACTCCTTTTATCAACTACACACATAAATGTTGGTAAGTTAATTTTATGACAAAGTTAATGAGATGACATCATTGTCTATAACAAAAAAAACAATTTTTAGCAGGTTTCCAAATATTTCATATATTTCTCATTCAATTTATCATATTGTTTTACAGGACTGTTATCATGATTGTTAAAACTGAAATAATTTTTTTTTCTAGCATTATTTAGTATAAAACACAAATCACAATTCAAATATTACATTTTATATCCGATCTCTCCCAATGTTCACAGTGCTATGATACACCAAAGTAAAATGTTCTGTCATATAAATGACATCAAAATGTGATGAAAACATAATTATATATAGTATATTAAAAGCTTGAATTTACAAACATGGACTGCCATTTCCATCAAAAAGCCCATCAATTACTGTTAAACAGATTTTCAATGCAGGATTCCTGAGCTTATCTTTGCAAATACACTGTATGAATTTAACATCTTATAAAATCAATAAATAAAGTTGTGTATAACCCTAAAAAAGCTAGAAATTCATTATGAAATCTTCAAATCCCCCAAAATATTTTCCTGATTATAAAAAAAGGTGCCCACATATATATTTTTGTAAAAGTAGTATGTAGCTGGCTTATCACCAAAAAATACCTTAAATTGCCAAAGTTTTTGTTTGAAATGGGAGGGGCTTATCTTCAGGCATAGGCTTATAGCATGAGTATTATTGTTAAATAACATAGCACTGAAACTATTTGTATTTAGAAAACTGATTGCATAAATATGATAATGAGATACCAGTAATTTGTGCTTCATTTTAAAAGCTGCTATGTTTAGAATATTTGTCTGAACAATAAGATGCATAACACAAATACAGAATACAAAATCTTTGTTATGGCCTGTTTAATTTGAACCTGATATTATGGATAAAAGATTACTGAAATTAGATACCTTCAAACTTTTATTAATCTGGTATCATTCAAGGTATTATCAGACAAATCTACCCAAAATGGGTTTGATAAAATTCCACTTGTTTGTAATATAATGCTCAGAAACCATCACAAATAAAAGCAAGAAGCCCAAGTAGGTCTCATATTGCTCATTTGTATATCTTAACTAAACATTTGACCATTTCACTATACATGCATATCTTGGCATAGTTCTAAATAACAAGTTTGAAAAAGAAAAAACATTGTATGGAAAAATAGAGTAGTAAAACAAATATATATCTCAAATTCAAGATCACCTTATCAAAAACTGAGTTGCTAAAGTATTAAAAAGTGTAACAAAAAAATTAGATGCATGATAAATTCATTAATATGCATAATTAACTGTACCTATCCAAGGTTGAGAATCTGTGGGCTGTTGTTTAGAAGAAAGCTCCTGTGTTGTAAAATGAAGATCCCTGATCCCTTCTCTGATGTAAGATCTTGGCTTGTTTAACCCTTTACCTAATATAAGCGCCTTTTGGCAATTTACCCGATGTCACACTAAGCGCCTTTTGGCAACACTGTAAACAACAGCTATTTTGAGCAGATTTTCATAGCACCACCTTCAGGGAAAACCCCCTGTTAGATACTACATTCATTGGTGAGAATGACCATTACATCAGATCACATGGTCACTGTTGATGCTCTGGTGCAATCTGCTATTTAAAGTAAGTAGGTCGTAACTGGGTCATATTCTCCATTCGACAAAATGGCGGTCTCTGATATCATTCAGTACATGAACCACTAAAATGACTTTATTTAACCCATTACCTAATATAAGCGCCTTTTGGCAATTTACTCGATGTCACGCTAAGCTCCTTTTGGCAACGCTGAAAACAACAGCTATTTTGAGCGGGTTTTCATAGTGCCACCTTTGGGTTAAAATCCCTGTTAGATACTACATTCATTGGTGAGAATGACCATTATGTCAGATTACGTGGTCACTATTGATGCTCTGGTTGCAATCTGCTATTGAAAGTAAGTAGGTCGTAATTGGGTTGTATTCTCCATCAATCGTTCAATACTTGAACCAGTAGAATCACAAATATGAAAGCTTCAATAACTTGGGGAAAGGCTCTAAGACTGAGGTAGGAAGCACTTAGTTTTTATAAATTATCAAATTACACTGATTTTGTGATGTAGATGCAAGACAAAGAACTTGTAAATTTTGAGTATGGAAATTTGCTGCTGCTATTGATCATGCGGCTTGACTGAATTAATAGTGAATGAATTCTCTCAAGATTTTAAATTAAATACAAAATTCTTTTGTTAAAAATAATTATACAGCTATAACGAACTTATTTTACTCTTAAATCTTTCCATACATAATATATGTGTACCAAAAACATAAAATGGCTAAAATTGCTGTTAAACATGACATACACTTCACTGCTTAACAGGCCTATGTGTAGCACACTGCACTGTGTAACTTGGCTACATGCATATCTAAGGGCTAAAAAGCCATACATTCTATGAGGGAAAGGGTTAACCAGCAGATCAAAAAGATTGTTCAACCAAGATCACTGGGGCCACAGAGGGTCAATCAAAACTAGTTGAGCCATAAAGTGCCTGACTTTGTGAAGGACCTGTAGAATCATCTTGAAGGGTGAAATGGCCTAAGCAAACACATGACATAACCCCACCTCAGATTGAAGGTGTCCATTGTCCAGGCCCTCTCATCAGGGACTAAGGAAACACAAAAAGGGAGTTTGTTTATCAGCTTGGTAACAAGTCAATCATGGACATTCCTCAAAAGGTGGAACATGGTGTCTGCTTTGGATTAGTGGTGAGACCATTCTTTAATAACTATCTTTTGTTTCCTTGACAGAATGTCCAAAATGTTTCTTCTGCAAGTAATGTGGCAAGCTCAAAGGAGTATTCTTTCTGAACCTGTTCACCATAGGAAGCTCCAAACCTCAATACAGAGAGAGGGTGCATGTGTGCCTCCTTGGTTCATGAGGTACACTACAACCAACATTTTGTCAGAGGAGACTATCATGCAAAGACCTCTAATTTTGCTGGACACAACTCTGAAGACCTGAAAACACTGCCCTTATTTATAAAATGTATGTAGAGGGCAGATTCTTCCTGATACCATAAACCCAAAAGAATAACACCCTCCAACTCATGATGGGTACTCCACCCTCAATATTATGCATCTACAAACAGGTAGAGTTGGGTTCAGAGGGTGAATGGGGACTCCAGCCAGAAGCTGGTCCTGATTTGCCCACCAATTTAGATGGTGGTAAAAATCCCAACCAAGAGAAATCAGACATTCAAAGGGCACCTGTGTAACTTCCAAACTGCTAAAAGTAGAAACTGGAATGGATACAAGTGAAGTCTGCTTAGGGTAACTAGGTCCACTGCAGGTTCCCAGCTGAGAGAGAAAAAGATGAGCTGACAACCAGTTTTCACTCTCAGCATCTGCAACAGGGGCAGGATCTTGTTCTATCCAGAGGAACCTGGACTAATGCACTGTCAGAAAATTCACCACCAGGAAGATGAAATTTTGAGATGGACATTGCTCTGATTTCTCTATGCTTGGTAGAAGATGAAGCCTAGCCACTATGGACAATAGTGAGATAGGTCTAGTCTGAGGGACTCAAAACTGTCTTTGTGGATCATCCAGTGTTTGAAATATTGGAGGATTCAGATACTCAGTTACCTTAAATGGGCTTCAACTACCCCCATACCCTGATAAAAGCTCTGGAGTTTGAAGACCTCTCCATCCAAATAAAATCTTAGGTACTGTGTGGGGAAAGATTCAGATGTAAATGTACACATCCTGAAAATCTATGGAGACCACCTAATTTCAAGGTCTTGTGGCATTGCTGACTGAGGCTGTTTTCTCTATCTTGATATGGTTCCTACCATGGAGATTTGTTTATGGAGGAAAAGTTGATAATTAGACAAGACTTTCCATTTCTTTGGAACCGTGAAAATCTCTACAAAGAACACCATAGATTTGTCTTTTGACAACCTCTCTTAGAAAATGGACCTCTTCTTTTAACTGGGACAGATTTAACTGGAAGAAGCAAATGGAGACCATACTAGAGGAGAGGTGTCATGGAACCATAGCTAGTAACCATCTCTTATGACAGAAAGAAAACCTCGCCATTATGTCTAATCAATTCTGCAAAAAGAGATTTAATCTGATGCCAACTTGAACCAAAGGAAGAGGTAATGGTCTGTAGGAAAGGGAGTCCACCCTTGTTCTTATGAAATGGCAAAGGCCCTGTGAACTTCTTTTCTTGGGTCCACCTGCCAAGGTTCAGCTCTGAAATAGGGTTGTTGCTTAGCAGGTGGGCACTGAAAACAGTCAGGATAATTCTGATTTTTGGTTGGGTTGAGTCAGATGTGAATGTAAGGAACTGGTGTTGATTGTCTTTCAAGTCCTGAGTAGCTACAGTCTCAATTTCCAGGGGGTTGAGGCAGCCCGCAAAAGGTTCTTACTGTGCTCTTGTTAAGGCCATTGAAGTGTCCAGTGCCACATACATATGCAAGTGGAGAAGCTCCATTGACAAGGCTATGGAAAAGTACAACATATGCCTAAAAGTTTTATATCACTGCTTCCAACAAACAATGGAGAGCCATTGGTGACAGAATTCCTACTTAGTAAGCTGAATGCAGCTGCCAAAAAGAGGTCAGTATGCAAGGCTGTGATGACTATTGACCTAGACTTTTGTTTTAATTATTCCAGTGTTTTCATTGGAAGGTGTGCACAGGTCCCAGTAGAAATACCCTTTTGAGCTGCTTCAGAATCCAAGGTGGATATTTAGTGGCCTGGAAAAAGTATCAGCTTTGTAGCTATATGCAACTACCTAGGATTGAAATGTAGATGGAAAAACAGACCACTCCATACATTGTTTAGCAAAGATTTGACCCTTACTAAACATTTGATAAAGCTCCTTGACCATAATTGAGTGAGGAAGGAACAAGAGATCTGGTCAACAGTTTAATCCAGAATGTTTCTTTAAAATATTTTGGAGTCACTAGAACATGAAGGTTTGGGATACAATTCATCAGGAAAGATGTGGTCGACCTCATTCACCACTTTATCAAATAATCAGGATTCCTCCTTTTTTACCTTCTTAACTGAAGGTTGAGGAATGATAGCTAGGGAGGGGATACTCTCTTGGCCTGCTCTTTTGTTTTCTTAATAATAGGGGATCCCTTCTTTGATTTTTATTGTACAATAATGTTGGGATGATAAGCATACAATAGATATGGAGTTTACTAATTTTAAGACTATTTATCAGTTATTTCTCCTAATTTAGTTGGTTATCATTTGTGTGTGTGTGTGTGTGTGTATATATATATATATATATTTTTAAAAATATTTTTATGTTACTGTGCCCCACAATTATGATGCTTTTTAAAGTTTTAACAATAACCGACTTATAATGATGTGAAACCACATAAAAAGTGGTTCTCATAAGCTAAGTACTGAAAAGAGGAAAATAAAGTTTGCAGACTATAAATGAATCCCCCTTAATGGGATCCATGTCCAAATCTACATTACATACAGGACAGCATTATACCAGTATTGCTTTATTATGAGAATCATTGTACTCACTTGATTGCCACAATCCATCACAGTGACTGTAATGTTATACAATGAAATTTCTTCCCGATCAAGGGTTTTGTTTACACGAATCACACCTGATCTACAAAATATAAATAAGTCTAGAAGAATGATTCCATGCCAACAGATATGAGTATATGCAGTTTGTCAGGAATAATCAGTAGAACAAATGACATAGACCCAGATCTGTAATATGTTATGTGAAGGTAGGTCAGAGCATAATGTTCTTTATGGTTGGACTTGACTTACAGCATATAATGCACCAGAAGATCTGGGTCTGAGAAGTTTGTTATGTGCAATCAATTCAACAAACAACACAGACTCTGATCTGCCCATGTATTATATGAAGGTAGATAAGGGTCTGGATTGTCTTGCAGTTAAACTCAACTTATAAGCAGGTATATATGGCACTTAGTATGTGGATGTGGCCAATTCTGTTTATGTGACTCACAAAATAAGTTCTGGTCCCAGCTACCAATAACATTATCAGTTACCCCATTTCTTATCAGAATCAGATAGAATGACCTCTGGGTAAACTGAATAAAACAAAATAAATAGGTTATGTACTCTGAATTAATGCACTATTTTATAAACAATATTTCTTTTTTTTCCCACTTTATTTTTACCACAGGAAGAATAAAAGTTCTCTTTCTAAAGGAGGTAAAACAAACATATCTAATGTTTGCTGAGTTTAAAGGCTGCCATATTTCTTAACTGTGGAAAAGCGATCTTGCTCTCTCCATTTTTACTAAAGAAAAAAATTCCACATCCAATGACAAGATCACAGTAATGTAAAATAGGCACAGATCAGTATCTATGTAATTTCAAACATTTGCCAGAAATCAACACACAAGTTTCTATAAAAGGTATTTATATGAAACCATACACTCTTTGTAAAGAAAAAAAACTTACATCATAAGCATGTAAAACCTTTAAGCCAAAATAAGGAATTGCTCATTTCAAATAAGCACACCTTGTTTCAGATGGAAATATATCAAATAAAATACAAAAAGAATAAATATGTTTAAAAAATTATTACTTGATGTCTACCAGAGTGTAAGGAAAAATATGTTTTTTTTCTCTGTGGAAGTTTTGTTGCTTATTTAAAAGGTATATTGCAATGGTTGACCCAAGTGTTTAAAAATGTTATAGTTTGTAACTGGATTCATAAGTTTATATTATTTAAGTTCTCAACATCATTAAGATACTTAATCTTCTAAAAATGATGAAATTTTAAAATTAACATAGAAATTGATTGTCTCTATAGATAAATTATAGTCCCATGAGATATCACTCACCTGACATGGTCTAAAGGTAAATGATGAAGATGCCTTAAATTGAAAGACACAACACAATTATTTCCAACTATATGATAGGAAATGGTAAGATTGTAGTTGAACATATTGTTTAACTGTGGATCTATTTCAAGTTACTTCTCCTTGTCACTAGATGGTGAACTGTCATTTCCTGTATGAATATGAAAGGGGCTCTTGTAGAAAGGCAGTTTGATGAAAAAGTTGCTTCATTTTAGTTTTATATAGTAGTAGTAATATCCATACTTGATGGGAGATATGTTAAGTATCATTTATAGGTTTTCTGACCATTGTTATGGTTGCCAAGTAAAACTGGCTCAATTGTTCTAAAGACAAAGCAATAAATATTTTTTACCTAAGGAAACCACTCATTTGTTTGTGGAGTTGCCTTGACAACAATTTTGATAGAGCATGTCCAGAGAATATTTCTACCAAATTTGATCAAAATTGTCTCTGTTGTTCTGAATAGGAAGCTGAAAGTAGATTTTCCATAAGATTACTAAATAAGCCACAGTGTTGCTAAAAAGTTCATTCAGACACAGACAAGTCAAATATAGTGTTTCCATCTAGCTACCACACAAAAACTGGATGAATCAAATAAACACAATTTTGACTTAGCATGTTCTAACAAAACTTCCTACCAAGTTTAATCAAACTTATCTTATCAGTTCAGCAAAACAAGTTGAAAACAGATTTTTGATACAGTTTCTATTGCAGCCACACTGTTGCAAGAGGAGAGATAACTTGGATATTTTTTGTTCAAGTATGTTTCAAAGAAACATACCCAACAAATTTGCTGAAAATTGGGTTTGACATTCAAGATTAGCAACAAAAAAATCTATTTTCCATTTGGTTGCTAAGAAAGCCACACAACTGCAATGGCAACCACCCTGGATATAATTTGATACAATGTGATTTAACAAATATTCCTATCATGTATGATTAAATCTGGTTCAAGAGAAGATATCAATAACAGGTTTCCATATGGTTACCAAGGAAGCTACACTATGGCTATATATTATGTATATTGGTGTGCTTTGAAGTATGTTTTTACCAATTGTGTTTAGCAATATCTTTCACATTTCATTTGATTTCACATACCTGGATACTTGGGAATATTCTGATACATATAAGACATATACCCTGTGGTCCCATTGATGGCATTCTAGTATAAATTTAACATCTTTATATTGAATATCTCTATAAAACAGCCAAAAGGTTTTACCTAAACTGGTATTATTTTAAAACATTGAGTCACAGTTGATGGATGGATAGACAGAGGGATAGACAGGTAAGCAAAGAGATAGACAGATATATAGAGAGACAGATTTATGCAGATGTAGAGCATTATAAATAGTTAACTTTTGTGCAACAAAGGTATTCAATGGTCCTACCTATCTATTATAAATGATGGACTGCCTCCAGCAACAATCTTGTATGTCAGAGAGTCATTAGGATCTTTATCTGAGACCTAAAAAAATGTAATTAGTCGTAAGTATAAATATTGGACACAAACCATATAAAAGCTGCTAAAATAAGTAAAAAGTGTTTACATGCCTATTTTGAGTTCTTTAAGACAATTAAATGCTGGCACACAATGAACTGTAGTCTCCCTTCTTAGAGAACATTCCTTTTTTTGATGAAAATGTGGGTGACCTGGTAAAAGTCATAATAATATATCATTATAAACTCATCATATCCATCATCTAACATAAACATGTATAGTGATAAATAAAACTAAATTGGTTGAATTTTGTTTTATCAGTGCTTCTTGATGTGAATTCACAATTGTATAGGGTACCAATTATCATAGATTTCATAGTAGCTCAAAATCATGAAAACTGAGATACCATTTGAACAATAAATCTTCTTTGGAAACAAAAGGATTTTTTAATACACTTTTATCACTTAAACTTGATCTAACATACATCAGTATAAATTGTTTTCTTTAAAAACAGTTATAAAATGAGATTATGGCAAGTGTAATTGGTCTTTACCATGGAGGAGGGAACTTTTCTTGGAGGGCTAAACCCTTGCACTTAGTGTGTTTTAAATGAACAAAGGATAAAAAAATATTCTGATCAAACATAACAAGATTACATTAAATGTGCTGATACTTACATTTATTTGCACAAGTATAGCTGAGGGAGCAGCATCTTCTGTTATGCTGAGCTGTGAGCCATTTGAAGGGCTTGATATCTCAGGTGGAAACATGTTGACATCTTTAACATAGACAAAAACTTCACAAACTGTTGACCTGAGGTAATAATAATAATAATAATAATAATAATAATAA
Source organism: Potamilus streckersoni (assembly GCA_016746295.1). Taxonomy (NCBI): domain Eukaryota; kingdom Metazoa; phylum Mollusca; class Bivalvia; order Unionida; family Unionidae; genus Potamilus; species Potamilus streckersoni. The sequence goes on along the minus strand of JAEAOA010000946.1, from coordinate 63,405 downwards.
TAATAATAATAATAATAATAATAATAATAATAATAATAATAATAATAATAATAATAATAAAGGCATCACTGTACTATTAAGTTCCTTTTATACTTCTTTCATTATTTTAGTTTTGTAATTAAATCCAGTACATTAGTAAAAAATCAGCTACACCAGGACTATCATGAATTTATTTTCAGCACCAAACTGGATACAGCAAAATAAAGAGAAACAGTGAAGCATACTTTATGTGCATATTATGGAAACAACTGTCTAGATTTTTACAATGTAATTAACTTCCAAACCAATTCCAGAACTGGCTAATTGTGACCTATTTGTTTGACATCCAAAGCAAAATCAAGAACACAAATTCAACATTCAGTACATTTTATATTTAGCTATGGCTTTAATGCTGCTTTCAACTGAATATAAGTAGCAACATTTCTTAGCATAATTTGTTTAGGGACTACAACCAAGATTAATCAGAATCAGATATAGAAACTAAATACTAAATGCTTTTAACCTTAGAAAAGGATGAAACATTCTCAGATTAAAAAAAACTGAACAACTAAAATGTTAATATCACCTATATGTACAAGCTACAATAATGTCTGACATACCCCATGAATGACATCTAGTTATGTGAAAGTGTTGCAGACCTCTGGTGAAAGTTAGAAATGTGGATGAGTAGATATACAGAAAGACAGATAGACAGCTGAAAAAGGTGATTACTACAGGACTCCAGGCTCTTTAATTAGACCCTAACAATAATTACTATAATATAATGTAATGTGATACATGACTATACCTGCTTTATAAATATGACCATGTTATATGAGGTCCCTTATAGGACCATCATAACCAGAAATAATAATTTTACATACACAAGCACTAATTTTTATGATGATGATACTATTCTGAGAGAGGAAGAATCACCTTGAATTGAGATCTATGCTCCCAGACAAGGTCAATCCAATACTTAATATTTTTCTTGTCCTCAGATCACCACTTATGGAAACGGAAACTAACCAAAACAAGGGCTTTTTGAGTATAGGCTGCTAAAAGTATTGCAAATTATTCACACAAAAAAGAAATTATATAAATATCCAACATGTCCACCTATAATCCCAGATTGCAAAACCATGTCCGTTACAAGTAAGAACTAATGTGATGGTAATGCATCACATAAAAAAGAAGATATTAAACAAAGTAGAAGAAAGAAGAGAAATTTTGTGCAAACCTCTTTTCAGGCTTCCTTTGTGGATGATCTTCAACAACAATGTCTAATCTATACTTTGAGACATAAGGCCAAGAGACATCCTTCATTAAATTGATTTCACCAGTTGCATTGTTGATACCAAAGGGAATGGATTCATTTTTGTAACTGAGGATTCTATATGAAACATCTCCATTTCCAGTTTGCTTTGAGTCTGCATCAGTTGCTTCTACCTGCAAAATATTTTAAATTAAAATTAATTTAAGAATCATTGCTTTTATAGGCATCAAGAAGACAACAAGAAAAAATATGTGTTTAGTCTCTAAATAAAAATTGAATGATTTAACGTTGTCAAAAGTCCTTCAGTTAATAGTTCTGCATTGGAAAAGGAAGAAAAAAATGCCATTCAATCTCATAATCTGGAGGAAACAAAATGGGCATAAAAATGTATATTAAGATATATTACATACTGACAAAAGATAAAAATAAAATCATTTATCAGCAAATTTTTGTGAGGTAAAACCTCAAGCTTACATGAACCCAGAAATGTATCTATACAAACATGGATGCCCTGCCACCATGATCCATCTATAGGACAAAATAAGGGAACATAACAAGTTATCTTTCCTACAGGTGGAGTCACAGAAAACCCAAGTCTGAATATTAGGTCATTCTCAGAGTTAATAATTTAGCTAAAAAAAAATAATCTATTGTTGATCAATCAAGCAATAAATAATTGTCAAATCTACAATAATCAATGAAATCTAATATTGTCTTATTTCAATTTTCAGTGCATCAAATCATATACTATATTAGCATTTTAAGACATTAAAATCAACATTTGTCTTATTTTTCTCTTTAAATAATATATATTGCCATTTTTGATCTCCTTATGTTTAAATCCTTATTGCCAACCTATATACAGGGTATGTATAAAACCTTGAAGCTATTAATTGAATTTCTTATCTTGTGGTTTTAATTTAACCACCTGATTAGTGTGGCTTATTGAACATCTCTTAAATAATAGTTACAAATGGACCACTGCATTTTTTAATTAACAATGTGGAAGAATGAACTTAATAAGTAAATACAAAATGTACAACTTATTATAGTCTTATTATTTTTATTCACTCATAATAAGACAATTTATGCAAAAAACTGTAAGAACAGTGTTATATTTAAAAAAAAGAAAATAAGTGCTTTTATTTGGTGACTAAATTTAAAGATATGGTCACAAAGAGATATATAGACTTGGTATGAATTTATAATAATTATATCTATGAAAAGGGCCAGGACTCATATGTATAACTAATTAAGATAGAAACAAAAGTGTGTGTGTGTGTGTGTGTGTGTGTGTGTGTGTGTGTGTGTGTGTGTGTTCATCAAAAACAATTCCCTTTTAAATTAGTACACCATATGTTTTATTGTGACAAAATCCAATGTAATGATCTAAATCTTGCTGTAAAACTGAATATAACACACCAAGAACAATACAACTTTATTTAGACCATGATAATTCTCTCCTTTTTTCATCAAAGTAATATTATAAGGATAGGTTATTTGAATAAAATGAAAATAGATCATTTCACTTCTAGCGATTCTGACATATATCATTGCACACACAAAACACAAACACAAACTCACACAAAATGCACACACATGCACCACACACCTATACTCTCTCTCTCTTTCTCTCTCTCATACCAATATATGGCTTAATATCAAATTAAACCCAATTTAAATAATAAGCATTGTCATCTGTCTTTTTAACCACAACAAAAAATAGCAACTTTATTTCACTTAATATACGACTTAAAAATACTGGTCTAGGGTGACATCTTTGAAAAAAACATATTGTTGTGGACCTCAGAGCTGAGAAGAAAAGAACATTTACAGTTGCATATAAAATCAAATATGATATTACCTTAATAATATATCAGTTATATATTTAATAAATAAAAAAAAATATTCAATGAGAATCTTGTATGTTTCCAAACTAAACAGCTAAATCCTTTCTAATGAAGTCAAACATATTTACTAAATTACCCCACCAAGTTACTCAGCTGTCTAAAGAATTATTCAGAATAATTTGCTGAATCATCAGTTTTGGTGGTATGAATATGTAGAAAAATAATTTCAAAAGAGAATCACAGAGTAAATTATGTGAAAATGAATAATTTATTTTTATGCAGATACAAGAAAATTTGAATTTACATTTGTGACTACAATATCAATGACTATCTGTTGATTAACTCCTTTTTGTTCCACCATGATTGCTTAGTTACTAATCATTTTTAAATCTTCTGTCACCAAGGATAGCGTCCATTATCCATCTGATTTATAAAGCAAAATGAATATGCTATCTTATTATTGCTTATTTGTTGAGCATGAAATAATATTGGACCCTTGTTTTCATGCTGCCACCTATCTGTTTAAAAGGAAGGTAACTGGCAATGATTCCTCATTATAAGTCAAACAGGGACCATAACTGCATTAAAATTAGTCAGAAAATGGTTAAAATAGTTAAAAATCAAATTTGCCCATAGACTCATCCTCAAATGAACCTCAAACTTTCAAGTCCTTCAAAAGTTACTGAATGGAAATGAAATTCATGACAGATGTGATGGGACAGACTTAATGAGACAGATAGACACATGTGATACTATAGGCCAGCTCTGATTGTATTATAGCAGTAGATTGCAAAATTATAAATTCAACATCAACAGGTTATGGAAAACATGGAACACTTACCTTACAGATTGATCTATTTGAAGTTGTTTCATTTTTATATATTGTACAGTCTGGTAGTTTACCACACTGTGGTGAATTGTCGTTTGTATCCGTCAGCCAAATGTGAATTACACTGATATTGCTCTTCATACTATCATTAAAGGTGGAAAAAGCCCTCACCTAAGAATAAGTAAGAAACTAATTAAAATTTTACATTTGTATCTGCATCATATCACAAATATAACTTTGATTCCACTTTTCCATAAAAGTCACTCTTTCAAATACACTTCAGGAGATTCTTTTTTGCACTTATTTCTGTGTAATTGTTCAAAAATGTACATGATTAATTAATTAAATTCGTGGAGATTACCAGATGTTTTTTTTATATTTGATTAGCTTCAAGGAGAGTTCCAGTTTTTTCACTTTGTTTTAGGGCCAATTGGCAATTCACCCTGATGATAAGGAAGACAGCCTATGTATTCTTTCCAGATTAAACTGACACAAAAAATATTAGATTGTTCAAGATAATAGTATTTATTTACTTTGTATAAATCAAACTAAAAAATGTATGTAATTGTAATGCATCTGACAATTTTTAAGTATAAGAGAAAAAATACATTAGATCATGAAAGGCATGGTACCAGTTAAAAATTAGAACATCCTGCCACTGGTACAAAATGTTGACAAAATTTGATAAGACAATTTTCTATTTCATAGCAAATTTACAAGGCAGGACCCATAAATCTGTCATAGAACAAACACAATAGCTTTTAAAAACATGATTTTTAGAGCCACATACATATATACAAATTTTCGTTCTCACAATAACAACAACAACAACATCAAACATTATGTTTGCTCTATTGTCAGGAATTATCTCCATCTTACAAAATATCATCATATCAGTAAAGAAGGAAAAGAGATATTGTACACTTAGTTAACAATATATGCCATAACATTATCAACAGCATTCAGTGTCAAAAATTTATAGTAACCATTGCAAATAAATAACTGATATTCCAAAATATCAGCGGAGAGTAAAGCTTCATTATAAGAGTGTAATAATGTTAATCAAGAATCATGCTTTGTAAATGGAACTATCAGTTTGTTATTCTTCTACACCTGACAATTTCTAATATTGATGAAGGGTCTACTTAATCCCAACACTTTGAATAATATGAAAAAATGTTTCAAATTATCACTGTAAAAAATTTTCAGCAGATCTGAATTGATAGACTGAATTTATTCAGCTTTCAAAAAAGTAAAGCAAAGCTTCAAACCATTGTTGAAGCACATTAATGTTGCTTGAAAGTAGTATGAGGACTGCAAGCAAATACTAACATGACAGTAAGAAGTTCACACAACTATTTCATGAACTATACCATTCACCACTCATAAACTAAACAGTTTGACAAAAATAGATATGAGCAAATGCATGGTGTTCACTTCTACACACAAATCCCATCATGAACAGGAACACATTTGAAGTAGGAGACAATATACAACAGGTTTGAAGGAAAATACAAAAGTCACTTGATCATTAAACTTTCTCTGCTTAAGATGCATTTCATTTTAATCAAGAGAGTAGGTGAAAAATTGTGCAAGATATTGAGGATAATGAACAGCCAAAAATACAAAAATCACTAGAATAGTTGACAATTGGGTCACAATAACCTAATTTTGACATAATTCATCTGCTTTAATTAAGATGTATCCACATACCATCTGCATGAGTGTATGTGATATAAGGTGCAAGATATTGAAGAAATTTAACAAACAGTTAAAAATATAAAAGTCACTCCTGTATGACATTTGGGTCAATACTGGCCAAGTTTTGGTATATATTGTTACTTTTGCTGAGTTGTATCCACATACCACTTTTCATGAGTGTATATTAAATAGTGTTAACACTAATGATAGTGTAATGAATGAACAAGTAATAAACCAAGTCAAATAGTCTTAATTTAGTTACTTTCATTTAGATGTATCCACAAGCCAATTGTCATGAGTGTTGCTGAAATAGATTTCAAGATGCTTAGGATATAACAAATGAATAACTGAAAATACAACAACACTTAAGAATGAAAATTAGGTCACAATAGCTTAATTTTGGTATGGTTTAGTTACTTTCACTGAGATTTATCTATGTCAAAAGTTTTCACAAATATAGTTGAAATATGTACAAAATTAAAGAATAAACAACTGAAAATACTGAAGTCACCAAAACACAAACTTAGTTTTGGAATGGTTGTTTTGCTATCTCTAAGATGCATCCATATACCAGTTTTGCCAATTTTCATGTGTGTAGGTGAAATAGTATCTAAGACATTGAGGGAATAATATGCTAATTAATGAACACATGAATGTATAAACATGTCAACTGGCAAAATGTTATATTCCAGATTTACTGACAAGGGAATAATTATGCATGACTTATTAATATATTCAGTAATGCCTACTAAGGAAAACAAACTGATCATTAAATTATATCCAACAAAAGGCCTCATTTCATGCAAAGATATGTAAATTTTATGCTTACAGGGAACAAAGAGGTAAAAGAATTTACCAATACAGCACTGAAAATGTAAATAAACACAGGAGGAGGGGTAATGGTGTTAATGGGGGAGGGGCAGCAGATAAACTGAGTAATTCAGTCCACAAAAAAATGAATAGTCTTGAAAGCATTCCTGCATTTTAAATGCAAGATTCATGTTTGGGATATTTTCCGGTTTCTTTATACATTTTCCTTGTCATACAATGATGTAACTGAGGATGCCCATGAAAATATCCAGTGCAAGATATTGAAGAAATTTAACAAACAGTGAAGCAATCTGAAAACTTGAATCCTTACATGTTTGTATTAAATATACTACAACTGTCTTCTAGTAAGCTGAGAAAGCAAATTTAAATGTTAAAATAATATTTAAACATACTTTTAGTGTTGTGTTATTCAGAGTCTCAAAATCCAAGACAGACTGGTTGCTGACAGTAACAATTCCTGTTGATTGATTTACAGTGAATGCTTGAAGATAATCTGGTTTTTCAATCTTGAAGATGAAATCTGTGTACATCTTTTCCTAAAGAATATATTACAGAAAAAAAATTAGTTGAGTTCAACTTGATTTTTCTAAACAAAGTATTCTGATATTCAATTGTCTCAACTAAAGGCACAAGACTACAATAAAAGATGTTTGGATAAGTACTAGTATGAATTGAATTATCCTTTCTTGTTCTATAATATGTTTGAAACACAGATCCAAGCTCAATTACTTTCTTAATTTTACATAACCATGCATGCTTATTAAGGGTACAAAATACATTTGAGAATCTCTACTTTGAATATATGCTTCATGCAAAACTAATACATGAAAAGTATATATTTTATATTTTATCCAAAAAAATTAATAAAAAGTTGGGAAACAGTTGATCATTCCTCAATCAAGCAAAGAATCATATGTTTTCAGTCAATGAACTGTAAACCAAATTGTAACAAGCAACTGTAACTGAATAAATTTATTCAGCATACATGGTTTTCTTATGTTTTGGTTAATGGCTTTACACATATTCTGTAATTTCATGTGTATCAAATTTTGTACTTTGCTTGAAACAAGAGCTGTCAAAAAACAAGCAAGTTCACCTGAAAATTGGTGTTTTGTCAGATTTTTTGGATAACCTGCACACAACAGATTAGTGAAAGAAAACTAAGTCACTATGACCTACTTTCCTCATGAGTGAGGGTACAATAACATCCTCTCCAAGTTCTACAAATACAGCATGCATAAAGATGGATACATACAATTCAAAATTTAAATGTAAGGAAAAACCTGTAATGACAATATCATTTTTGTGAAAAAGAATGTCAAATGTGACCTAAATTTAATCATGGGTTTTCCTTCTTTTAGTTCCTTTGACTTTTGCCTTTGACCTTCTCATTCAGAAATGGATAGGTTTCTTCCCTACAAGCTAGTTACACAATTTGGTAAATATAGATGGTTATTGTGCAGAAATGAAGTAGGGAACAGATGGACTTTCAGTGGAGATAAAGAAGCTAACATGATATGCTCCACATTACTGCAGGATATAAAAATGAACTCATGGAAAGCAGCTATTAACATACATGAATACAATATTTGCAAATTTATTGGTCTGTCTTCACTAAATATTTAGTTTATAAACATATAAAATAAAGTAAATTGGCATTCAAGCAGCAAAATTGTGACACAGTGATCAGTATTTTGAACCATTCATAAAATAGCTTTGTTTTTTGTAAGACATTCTTTTTTCTTTCACTTCAAAATAGGGCTCTGTAAGACGCTGGTTATGAATCTGTTGTTGGATGAGTTTGATCAAAGAGCTCTGTGATGACCAGTCTATTAAGAAAACAAACCAGAAGGTCAATATTCATAGCCATTTTAACACTAACTAGGACACCTATAATGAATATGTTCTCCACCTCTCCAAATCTGCATTCAGATTATCATCATATAACACTGAAATTTGTTCAAGGTACAAAATGCTGATCAGGGACCTGCCACCTTAAGGCACATGCATATCAAATTCTAGTCCAGTTTGGTCAGACTATGATGGGCATAACTTTTTTAAAAGCTGATTGCGTACTAATTACAAATGTAAGGAACATTCTTGTTACATTTCAAGACAATCTGAAGGTATTAAAACATTCAATATTTCTCCTTTGCAGTTCAATAATTAAGTTATGAAACCTGGTATCCCTTTGCTTGAATGCAATGTTGTATGAGCCATAAGGTGACACTAATGTAGATGATTATATAATTGTTGACTATTGCACAGTCAATGGAGATTCACACTGTGACCTTAAAATAAGGTCAGCAAATGTAAACCTGACCTTGAGATTTCTTGAGATAACTAAATATCCAATTTAAGTTTGGCCTAAACTTTTTTCACGTATATTACTTGGTAAGAGTGTAAGATGTATGGACTGACAGACAGCACAAAACAAATATGTCTTAGTGGTGGTGGGGAAATTAAATAATTTTTATCAATGTATCAATAAGAGATGAAATTTTAGATGTTTTCTTTAATTTTGTCACTGGGTTGGTGATCATACTACATATCTGTTATTGGTAACCAGTAATTGCTATAAGCTAAAACAAAAAAGTTAATTTTAAACCCACAATAAGTCAAATAAATCAGTATCACATATATTTCTGGCACCTATGTAATTTTATTTATTATTTAGGTCTGAAAGAGTTTAAGATCAAAAAACAGACCAAAAAAATCTAACAAATACGAATTTTATTTTAAAAATTACAATTTCAAAGTTACAATTATACCACATACCTTATCAGCATCTGTTGCCTGAACCTGAATTACAAAAGTACCAATTGGGGCATTCTCCTGGACTGTGGCATCATATGCCTCTAACATTTTTGGTGGATTGTCATCAACATCCAAGATTGTTACAATAACTGTAGTGAAATTGAACCTTTCTGATGGCTTGTCAACTTGATATCCCTGAAACATGTAAAGAAATTCATATAGACACTTAAGGATATCTGGTACACATGAATTATGTAGTCTTTTATAACATTTTCTGGAGAAACAGACATCATGAATATTGCTCTTTATCCTATCATTGTCAAGGTTGTGCCAAATGAAAGTGTACACCAAATTGATTCAAATCTATCTAGAATAAGATAGGTTTATTATGCAAAGAAAGTGGGACCTTTATTTGGGCCCAAAAATTCCAGTGAATGATAATGATGTTGTTGTTGTTGTTGTTGTTGTTGTAGGGTTTAACACCATTTTTCAGCACAGGATAGGCTATACATGGTGGCCATTATTAATGGTGGAAGAAGAACCTGAGAAAACCCCAGAAAGAACCACTGACCCACACTGGTCAAACCTGAGACACCAACCCATGCAGAGAGAGGCGAGATGGCAATGAATCATAACAATGAGTGCTTCAGAGTTTTGGTCACTCGGGGCCCTGATAATGATGTAGAAAGCAGAAAATCAAACTAATGTGAGAGATGATATACAAGTTGAATAACAAATCTGACTGAAATTCAATCAGTCTGAACAAAATAAATGTCATTTTTAAAATAGAATGATTTCTCTTAAAAAAATTTTAACAGAGTTTGATCTTAAAGAAACACAAGGAATAAAGTCCTTTCAAATTTGTACAAATGATCCTAATCTACAATAAAATTTGTCTGCCATATCTAAGATTGAAAAACCTAATAAAAAACTAATGAAACACTGATCTATAGAATTTTACTATATTTGACAGAAAACATTCCAATATTAAGGCCTTTTTAATTTTGCACAAATCATGCTTTTGCACTAATTTATATGGCAATTACTACTAAAAATATGAAACTTTTAAATGACTTTTCTGAAAACCTATCAACAGAATTTTATCCAATTTTTATAGAAGGTATCCTGATAAAATGCTGATGAGGTTTGTACAAATGGTGCCATTCCTCCATCCAAAATAGTGAAACCTTTGAATGTCATCCACTCACTGTATTGATCCAAATTTGCTTGCCAACTACACTTGCATTTAACTTTCAGGTGCTTTATGTCAAAAATGGTCAAATTATGTTTAGTGTATTTTAAATGGAGTTGTACAAAGATCATTATTTTTAGAAACAGTGGCCATATTTCATGATGCTAAGGATAAGCTGGGCATGTGAGGATGCATGTTGTCAAATTGATTTGAATTTTGTCAGTGGCTATTTAAAAGAATCATTTTAAAGTTTTAAAATATTAGTAACTACAGACATAAAGTATATTTGGATCGATATCATTTGTTTCAAATTGGCAATTCCTTTTCCCATTTTTACTAACAATTGTCATAAATTGTCATAAATGGTAATAGAGTGACATCATTACTTTATGCTAATATGCTATCTGACAAAGAAGGTTAAGTTCTGTTAAGTGTTTTTTTTTAAATAAGAAGTCATTTAAAGGTTTTCTATTTGTAGAAAAAGCAGTGATATTTGATCTTTTGGACAGAAATGAAAGGTATTTGCCCAAGGTTAAGCTCTGTACTTATCACATACTTATTAAACTGGGACTGGTATAAGGTATATAGTATTTTCTCCATTGTGCATATTTGCACCAAGTACAATGGAGAGAATATTATATACTTTTAAGTCAAATATTGATGGATAATGCACATGGCCAGGTGAGGTATAAAGGGTAATTAGACAACCAATAACAATAATACCTTTAAATAATGACTAAGAAGACTAAAAATTAAATTCATTCAAGATATTGTCACATTTAAACCATGCATATTTTTTAAAATATAAGATATAATGCACAGATTAATCATTGAATTCTTGGGTTTAACAATGGGCCATATCTCTACAAAATGATGACATAGAATGCCAATCACTTAACCAATTTGAGATATTATGTCAGTAAAAGCTGTATACTACATTTGGTGTGATTTGGTCACCCTTGGTTACATTTAATATGATCTGGTCACCCATGGATAAGTTTTAATTTAGCATATGGATCAAGGGGCAAATGTGATTTCTCCTGGGGGACTTGCCATCTTTGTTTAAAATCAATTTTAATGACTTTTTCAATTATTCTCACATATTTTACTAAGACTTGTGAGTGGAGGGATGGGAGGAATTTACCAGCAATGTGGTTGGTGTATTTGCAAGAAAAATCATGGTACTGAATGTAAATTCCAGATTATGTCAAGGAAGGTAGAAATTCCTACCTTAACAATTAGTATATAACTCTCATTTGTTTCTCTGTCTAAAAGTCCATCAACACATACAGTTCCATTTGAATTATCAACAGAAAAGACACTCGGTCCTGAAAAAGAGGTCATGGTAATACAAGCTTGAATTAAAGAGTAAATTCTGAGCACTGACAACAATATACAACTATTCTTTGAAGATATATCTGTTCTCATCTTTTTAAGAGATTTCCAATATGGACAGGATTATAAGAATCCAAATCTTAAATATAGTTAAACTTTATAATAATTAAAATAGTGTAACCTTACATATATATATATATATATATATATATATATATATATATATATATATATATATATATATATATATATATATATATAATATTAGATTTCCAAAAATCTGGACAGATGCATACACATACATGTATATGGTAATATGGGAATAATAAACAACAAAATCAAATTAATTTATTAAATAGAAATAGTTATTATAAGGACCTAAATGATTGAAACAGAATTAATTCAAAAGCATAGAGTATTATCAATATTTAAGTAGAATAAAACACTGACAATCAAGATATATTGGGAGCCACAGATGTTTGATTGTCTGGATCATTTATACACATATTGTGAATAAATTGTTCATTCAGCAGAGATATTATGTCTCTCTAATAAAAAGGTCTAGATAAATAGTTTCTGGATAATCAATGTTTTATTTAATGTGAGAAAAGAATAAAAAGCACATTTTGTGACTTCCATATCAAGTCCAGATAACAGAAATGATTATGTCTTTCCTTGACCACATGATTTGAATAGACTGAATTCAGTATACTTACACTTTAAATTCATTTTTTGTGTTGGTATCAATTGTCATATTTTGTTATGAAAAATTATTTCATATAAGTACCTTGTCCTTAATTCATGAATTGATGATGAGACCTAATGTTTCCATGGAGGGATCATTGATTATTGGTATTTATGCTTAAATTTCTTGTAGTGACCAAAACATTCACAATAAATGAAAAACAGTGAATTCATGGTAAATTAATATGACACTTAAGGAAAAGATGCAGGCATTGGGAGACAATGAGGGCATGATGATGATGATGATGTTATAAAGCCTTTACAATTAATTGTTTACCAAGCATGAAGTGAACTGGTGAGAGCAAACTGAACTACAATGAAAACTGCCTTACAGAGAACTCCATAAGGAGAGCATTTTGTTCATAATGGACAATATTTATATTTATTTTTTTTTATTTCATTTAGTATATAAAGGACATATGACCATGAAGAATAAAATCTTATATGGACCATTTAGTGTCTTGTAAAGACAGGTTTAACTTTAACCCCAAATGTTCACCAAGAAAAGTTAGTCATGTACTTCTTGACTACAAAATGACCCCATTCTAAGACATAGCCCTGTGGCTGATAGGGAATATACTATGAACATACTATGTTCAAATTATGCAGTGGATGTTTATATAGATACTTAGGATAAAAAGGTTTCCAAAAAGACCACTGTGGCAGTTATTCTGTATGTCCAAGCAGTGCCATTTATATTTAGGAAAACACCACATTATAAGAAGCCTTTTTTTGAACATTCCATGGTAATAATACTTTTTGCTCAAATGGATTAGCAATTAAAAAAAAAACTTTAAAGATGGATATCAGAGTGGCAACAATTTCATTCATTCATTCATTCATTTTCATTCATAGATATCATAACAAATATTTCAGTAAAACCACGTGTTCATATCCTTTCAGGAGGAGTAGCAGTAACAAGATTTCAAGATGACACTGTGGCAGTCATATTGAAGTCTTCAAGTGAAATTCTTATTTCAATATGACTTAATATTCATGATATTACTGATAACAAGATGGATGCTGTAGCAGCCATATTGGATGTAAAAATGGCATCAATTTCATTGAGAACCAATTAGGCATAATAAATAGTTTTTCTTTTTAATTTTTGGGATTAAAACCCTATTTTGATTTTACCATCCATACAGGAGAAGCAGCAATAACTAGAATTTCAAGATGGTAACTGTGGTGAACATAATGGATGTCTGAGTGGCACCATTTTCATTTAAAACCATCTAGAAATAAGAAAAAATGTGTGTTGCCTTGGTAATCCTCCAATCATTTTAGGATAACAAACATTTGCTAATGGATGAATATTTGACAACAGTTAATTTCATAAGCTCATCTGGTCTATTACTAGTAGAGGTAACCAAAAATGTAATAAATTGTATCCACACACACTTGCTAAAAAAAACCATCTCATGAGCTTAAAACTGCTTCTAAGATCCCATTTTTTCATTATTCTTGTATATCAGTACTAGTATCATAGTTTTGACCTTTCACCCTCAGACCAAAACATTCTCTCACATGCTCCAGATAACTCTAATGTTACTTTAACATGAACTCTGTGTGGACTTTGGAGTATATCTGCCTAACAGCCAATTGCAAATGCAGTTAATCAGGAAATCTTGGTCTGGAAGATGTCTTCTGTACAAAATTCTTCCAATATTGTGATTTCTAATGTTATGCTTCTATATTTTATTTACCTTTATCAATATTTGATGGAACATCAGCATTTTTTGCCCATTATTAAAGGACTTATTGCTAAAATGCTTTCTTTTATCAAATTTTGTTGGGAAGGGTTAATCTTGATAAAATTTGCAATGTCTTCAAGGCTGGATTCTAGATGTCAAATTTGATTCAATATTGTTTAACAGTTTTTGATGTGATTAAATTTATTTTAATCTTGTAATCTTGCATGTGGATAGGAAACAGCTGTATAAACTGAAAACACTTCATGCTAGTGGGATACATTGTAATCCTATGTCTTGACAATCTTTCTGGCAGTTACAAAATTATCCCCGTTTTTGATGGATCACCAAGAAACCTGGTAGATATTATGGTCCTCACCAGAAGATGTACATATCAATAAATCACTTTGCTTCTGCTAATTTTGTTAAGAGTTATTGATGTTTATGTTATGCAGATTAATGGAGTGTATTATACAATATTGTGAGCACAACTAGTTCTGATGTTTTGATGAATTGCATAGATCATCACCTGATAATGTGCACATTAACAAATCACGATGCTCATGCAATTTTTGTGACATTTGTTAAACTGTTCCTGCTATTTTTGTTAGTTATTGCTCATTTTGTCTTGTAGTTTAATGCAACATACAGCACAATCCTGTAGTTTTTGATGGATTGGTATGATACTTGTGCATATTAGCAAATCACTTTAATCCTGCAGTTTTTGCAAGAGTTATTGCTATTTTTTGTGTTGTTGAAGTATATTAGGCCATCTTATGATAACAACTAGTCCTGCAATTCGATCAATTGTCATGAAACTAATAGTATAGTCATCACCTGAAGAAGCATGAATTATCAAATCACTTTGCTCCATCAATTTTTGCTTGAGTTATAATCCTTTTTGTCTTGTAGCCTAATCCAGTGTGTAACATAATCTTAATTAGCACAACTACTTGCACAGTTTCGATTGGAAATGTCAGAAATGAGTAGGAGAGAACAATATGCTTATCTGATTGTTTGGGCTGGGAATTATACTTGGAGAAATTTATGTTTGAAAATTTCTCCATTCCTGTTTTTTTATTCATGACAGCAATACTTTGTGCTTTCTATCTTTTTTCTTCTATTTGTCATCTGCTGTTATATTTAACTCAGTTTTATTTGCTAATGACTTCATCTGCCATATTGTATGATGTCAAATGGACACAGTCAGTTGTTCTGAACATTGCAAAATAATTAGGTAATCTAATAATAGCTCTACAAAACAAATTGCTATTCTGTTACACAGTTTTTGAGTAGAAGTTGTTCAAATGCTTTTCAATTATTGGTAATGGTGGCCATATTTGAGAGTGAATTTGTTGGCACAAACATGGAAGCCCTTCAAGATGCAATGCTTTTCATCAATCTGCACAATATATGAGGCTGATAGATCTAGGACAATACCATAGGCTATCTGTATTTCATGGCCAGATAAGCGAAATGCTAAAGATGCAAACCTGGTGGAATTTAGTCATTATTCTCAAGTTTCTGATCTTCAAAATCAACAACTCTACCACAGTTTAGTTAAAGTAGGTCATTAATATTTTAAACAAAGCAAAACATGAGATGATAACCTTAACAGCTGTCAAAAAATAACATATGAGATAAACATTTCTTCCAAAACACAACCAGTAGAACTGAAGATAGAAGTCCTAGAAGCAAAATCTCACAACCCAAAATTCATTGTAAATTCTGTTTGTTTGTATTCTTATGATATCATAAGCACCCATGGAGTGATATAAGTGTTTTTCTTTTCACTGACATTAAACATATCATCAAAAATGATCTTGTAAGACACAATTTTCACTTTTATTGGATATTGGTTAAAATTTCAGAGATGAATTCTATTTATACCTGCAGCAACCTAGGTCTATGAGGAGTAAGAGTTGTTGCTATTGTTGTTGTTGCTGTTGTTGTATATAAACAAGGAATGTGAAAATCACATTAACTCTTTGTAGGCTTGGATACACAACTACTTCATTCAGACGTTGAATCCTTTTCTACTGACCACTGAAATTACTTGACTATTGCCACTCACAAATCCCATTGCAAAGTTTTATGTACTGGAAATGTGGCTTAAGTGCAAAAAAGATATTTTGCATTTTGGCATCATAATAATATGCCATACAATATGTCCCCAAGGACTATGTATTTGTCCAGGGGAATATTCGAATATTCATACCCAGACATTCCCCTTAATTGTCCAATTTTGAGAAACAAAGATATAATCTTTGTTGCCAATGTTGTTTACTGGTATGTGTGTATGTATGTATATATATATATATATATATATATATATATATATGTGTGTGTGTGTGTGTGTGTGTGTGTGTGTGTTTAATTATGCACAGTTTGGTTTGTCACTAAAACATAGTGAATTGTATGCAACAATAAACAAAATGGAAAGGGAATTACCATTACATTTGAAGTGATATGATCCTTTATCTCAGCATTCAGGTTTTGCTATGACAGGTAGTAGGCATGAAATCTGGTAGTTATCAAGAGTGAATCAAGGAAATATATTTTTAGAATTGCTTTCACTGAAACATATTGTATATTATGATCCAACTAAGGCAATATTAGATTTTTTTCTTGAATCTAACATATTTCTGTTATTTCTGTGTAATTATTATTATTGTTTTTGTTATTATTACTATTATTTAAAATCACAAAATATATTGCAAAAAATAGTTTTTTATAACAATGAAACATTTATTGATTATCCCTATTTATGTCATATTAACAACTGCAAAACTTCATGGGAAACAGAAATTAATTTTTCAGAATAAACAATGGGATAAATTGTTCAGGGATGAAATGACTGGGACATGATGTCCTAGAAACATGCTTTTTATACTTGGTTACAATAAGCTCAAAATTAATTCTCAGTAGTCCAAGAACATTTCAATGTCAGATGTTAATCATGTATGATACCTTGTACAAGTGTATAATTTATCTTCTCATTGATTCCTTTATCTTGGTCTGATGCATGCAAGGTTCCAACAGTACAGCTGTGTGTGTACATCTGAAATATGATGATATCAATTATAAATCATATTTTTTCAAAGTGCCTGTTAAACATATTCATATAATGCTGGTTGATTATATATATATATATATATATATATATATATATATATATATATATATATATATATATATATATATATATATATATATATATATATATATATCAGCAGGATCTGAGTAGAAGTTTCTTTTATATCAATATTATTAAAGTATTCAATTGCAAATAGATGTGAGATATGAATTAACAATTGCAGACAATTCCACTCTAACACAAGAGCTCACATTTAGATTCTTGTCACTGCTTAAAATTATGATCAACCATGGAAAAAAAGTAAAAACAATTCCTTTATCCATAAAATGATGAAAATACACAATAAATGTCAGGTACAATTCTATTGTGAAAACTGCTTCAAAGAACACATTCTTTTAAAAAAACAGCTGAACATAAAGCAGATGTGGTCATCTTCTTTGTAAACTCCATTCATGTAGCACAGGTTTATTATCAGAAGGTGCTTTTCTTTTCTCAAGCATCTAATTCCTTCTTTGTATATTAAAGACATGATCACAGAACAGGAACTTTCTAAGAGATTTTTATTGTGCATATTTTAATCTACCATATATACTTGCTTCTAAATCAGGTCCAACCACAAACTGCATTGACTCAGATCTACATCACATAATGTGCCATCAGATATGGGTCCATGCATATATTTGGGAGTAATCAGTAGAACAAACAAACAGATCCTGATCTTTACTCACATAATGTGACATAACATTAGGCATTATACTGTTTAAAGTTGGATTCAACTTAAAGCATGTATATTTGGTGTTATTAAATATTGTCTCTGCTGGGGGTTTTCATTTAGTCAATTCTATAAATACAAATCAGTTAATCAGGCATTTAATACAATTTAATCTTTCTCTCATTTGATTAAAATTGTTAAGAAAAATGCAGTAACTGAAGATAATGACTAGATACTTGTTCTAGCAAGGATGCAATTATTCAATCATTTTGAGAGATATCCATTCATTCAGAATCCAAGACTGATACATTTAAATGTAAATATCTAGATGTACACAAATTTAAATGTAAATATACAGATGTACACATTGGATTAAAAAATCAGTTTCATTTGGCAGCAATATCTTCAAACAGCTTACAATACACATGCTAACTTTTCCTTAGTGAACTAAATATATTTTACACTTACGCCCTCCCGTATTCTCAGGTCATAAACCCATTCATCAAAAGCAGGAGCCTTGTCATCAATGTCCATCACATTAATTAAAAGGTCAAGAGTCGTAATAAATTCACCATCCTACAAGTAAAAAATATCATGGAATGTTGTCCTATAAAATGTGTAAATAGCCAGAAACAAATTAATGCTGCAAAGGTTATTAATAGATAAAACTAAATCAGATCTTTTTATTTTACATCTTTTATATTCAATTCTTGATTCTTGAAATTTGCTAAGCTAAAAACTATATTTTTATGGTTTGCTCATGATGATTTCTAAACCATAGTGATTCAAATACCATTCTTGGTAAGTAATCTTCAGTTAGGCTTTCCATGCAATTTTTAATATGTTGCTGATAACACTACCTTTAAATGGCTAACATGCAATTGTTAAAGTGAAAAGATGTATAGAGTGGTTCACCACTTTTAATCATTTTCCCCTTCTCAAAAGACTTACATTTCATTGCAAAAGAGGTATCTATGGAAATGGTGTACTGTTTCTTATACAATGTCATAAATATATATGTATTAAAGATTCCACAACAATGATTGCATATAACATTTAGTTAATTGGTATTCAGCAGCATCAATAGGGTTTTCTTAGGCTTATATGTGTATGGTTGAATTTATTTTTGTATTTATTTATATCTCAAAATGTGCATGGGGTCTCGAGTGGCCAAGTGGTCTAAAGTGCTCTCCATTATGGATCACTGCCATCTCACCTCTGTCTGTGGGTTTGAGTCTAAGATTCGGTGAATGTAGATATGTGAGAAAGCTTGCAAGTAGCTTCTCGTGGGTCAGTGGTTCTTTCATTGGATTTCCCTGTTTCTTCCTCCACAATTAATGCTGGCAGCCATGTATAGCCTATTGTGTGCTGGAAAATGGCATTAAGCCCCACAACAACAACAACAACAACAACAACAACAACAACAACAACAATATGTGCATGTCATTTAATTATTTCAGAAATGCAAATATAATGTATACATGAGATTACTCCAAAATTGAAAAAAAACATCTAGAATCCATGTTACAAAAATCTGAAATTTTCATAAACATTCTATAGTTTGTACTTGTAATCTTTAAAATTAGTTCATGTACTTTTAGTTTTTAATGTTTCAAGCATATTACCTGTTACAGAAATATGCAATTTTCATAGAAAAAATATTGAATTTGCATTGGTCTCTTAATCTGTAAAATTTAAAAATCAATTTTTACTTTTTAATGCATCAAGCTAATTACCAATTTCCATCTAAGAGGTCACACCAATATTCAGGAATAAAACTTTGTCATAAATTGTGGTAAAATTTTACTATTCACACACCCACACATGGATATATATTTATTCCCATGGTATGTACCAGTGAGTCAGTAGTTTTTCACTGTACTAGTACATATAGGTAGTGTGCAGCAGTAAGGAATGTGAAAATATTTTCAAATGTTCAAGGAATCTTGTTATGACTTTAATGATATTAATGTGTTTTCATTATTGATGATAAAATAGTTCAACAAAATTATCTTTTTATTACAAAATTATTGTATCTGTCACAAAGTAATAGTGATTGCTACAAGTATGTAGTTATATACATGATCCTGTAATTATGATTGACACATGTCACATGTGCCACTAAGGTGACCAAAAGGAAGTTGTGAAACATATCTGGGCCAAATTCAATTGCAAAAAAAATTGTAATTAAGAAAAGGCACAAATTTAAGAGCAAGAACAAGAAAAAAACAAATGTCATGTTTTGGCTATTTTACAAACATATGTGAATGTGTGAACCTAAATGTATTCTTTTGTTATCCTATGATTTTCATGAGTGTGCTTGTTTTATTTTTGTACTGTTCATAATTTCTCAAGTCCACTAAATAATTTCTTGTTAGTTAAGTAAATGTGTCTTACATTGACTGGTCCTCTCTAATAAATATCTTGCTTGAGTGTTGGAATCCCACTCAAAGTGTCCCTGCCTATTATATCAATAGTGTAGCTAGAAAAATGTGGATTTCAGTACCAACAGGCTCTCTAATGTCACCTCAATGTCTTAATCATTCCACTTCATATTACAGCTTTCAGATTGCAACTTATACTGTACAACAAATTATACTGTACAAGAAATTAATATATTGTACAACAAGAAATTAACATACACAAAGTACACACAAATTCATCTACTAAAAGGAACTGGCCATATGATTTTATTGGGGAAGCTGGGATTTTCTTTCGAGTTGAAATGTTATCTTTTCTTTTATCTCAAGATAGTCAATATTTTTTCAAAATAATATCATACATATAATATGCTGCTATCTTGCTATAAATCAGATAAAGATATTTATACAGGTATTGACAGAAATTAAACACAAACGTGTCAAGGCCCCTGTCCCAGAACATTGAATTGTTGGTCACTAATATAATTGTGTATCATGTTATCTTCAGAAACACCAGGTTGTACTCTGGCACAAATGTTTCACAGTACCCAGCTGGATAGTTGAATTTGAGCATATGAAATTAAATAGAATTTGGACATTCTCACAGGTCTAGGAAAGTTTGACATTAAATATACCCATACCTTGATCTGTAGCTTTAAAAGGAATGTTTTTGCAATGTCATAGTCCAGAAATTTATCTTCTGCTAAAAATAATGTATGAACACCAGTGGTCCGGTCAGCTAAAAGGTCCTTGCGAAACAACCCAGTAATATTTTTGCCATCAACGGATTCCTAGGACAAAAATTAACACATCTGTTTTGTCATAGTAAATAAATGTTTAACAAGGAATCTGAATAATATATCTGAAAATAGACACACAAATTACCAATTTTACTTGTCAACTCCAACAGCAAACAACACAGAAATTGATCTGCCATCACTAATATATGCTAGCATATATATATAAATATATATATATATATATATATATATATATATATATATATATATATATATATATATATATATATATATATATATATATATATATATATATATATATATATGTAATTACTCTTAGCAAACTGCAAGACAAAGATCCACCAGTTAATTAGATGATGATAGATCTATGTGGTTTGCAGTTGGACCCAATTTAAAGTTAGTATATATGATATTAAAACATCATGGTAAAAATTACATTGTAAGAAACATTTTTAAATGTACCTCATTTTCTAAACAATGAATCTAGAGTTTTATCTCATTGCTCTTCTATCTATTTTGAACCCAAAATACTTGTTTGAAACAGACGATTGTATTAAGATGTTTTTCATGTTTGAATTTGTTTGCTTTTGCAGTCATAATATGTCCAATTGAATGTACCTCTTTTTTAAAGAATACATTTCTTTCCAATTCAGCAACTTATTCCTTGCAACTTTCAAGAAATACGTTATATAGTTCTGAGTTTTGAGTTTCATGAAATACATATCAATTTGTTTTTAACTTTTAAGCTATCTTGAAAATTAAAAAAAAATTGGCAAGTTGAAAATGACAAGTATTTTTAATTCATGATAATTTGGATCCTGATCAGAATGTATTCTCCCAGGTTAGCTTGGATTGTACATTTTTGGGTTTCAAGGCCAGTGTACAAATTGCCATCATTCATGTAGTGTGATTGGGGGGGGTGTCTACATACACATACTAATTATCAATGATATAATATGATCACCACAAGACCAATGAAATGACAGTTTTTAACTGGTACTCATGCATTGTTGTATGGCTCATTCATATCAAGCTTCATGACTTATTTCAAAATAGCAATAACAGAGACCTATATATAATATTGTTAACAATAGCACATTTTATTATATGCTCATCTTTTTTCTCCGTTAACTTTACATTGTCAGAATCATGCAATATTCACCAATATTGAATACCTTCATACTTTATCCCACGTGCAAAGGAACTATTTTCTAACGTAAACAATTTTTTATGAATGAACTAAAGCATATATTTCATAGATGGCCACATACCAGCAAATGTTTCATAGACTGACACATACAAACTGCTTTGGCACATTCCGCGTTTACTTTTTTGATACAATGTTTCAAATTTAACTATATATTGGCGCTATACAGGTTCCTCACAATAAAAAGCAAGTTATACACATAAACTGTCTTCTTTAGCTGTTAATAAAAATGGCCAAAAATATACTTACAATTTTACATCCTGAATTTCCTCAAAAAATATATTTTTGTAGGTCTGTAAATCTGAATTAGATGAGCCATGTCATCAAGATTGATTACACATTTTGAAATTGTACTGTAATTTCGAGTATATTCCAAGTGTAGCTACATCCTCCTTACTGCACTCAAAATGAAATAAAATTAAATTCCACGGCATGTTTTCGATAATTGCAATGGAAAGGCTTCATAATTTTCCCACATTGTGATCTGAATCATTCAATGACAGAAAAGAAACACGCATGCAGATGTCAACACAATTCAAAACATTGAATTGGCAGACGCTGCTGGAAACCGATGCAAGTCACTTCATGTAGATAAATCCAGACCATAATCAAAATATTGCATTGAATCGTTGAATCGACAAATATACCAAAAGGTATTCATTCCAGATCAAATGGAAAAGTTGTTGCAATGCGTATTCATCAACAATATTACTCCAAATTTCTATTTTAAGTAGAGCAATCGCCATTTTCTTTCGAAACTTACGTCTAGCACGCGACCAACTTCATATTTATCTGGGCAGAGTTTGTTTATTTTTGTTTATATATTTAAGCCTTGGGAAGAATAAGAAATGAGCATATAATAAAAAAAAGGTTACTGTATTTGTATGGGAAAATATGAACTCGTTTTGTCGGAAGGATATACTGCACTCCCAAGGTCATGCAGTATAGCCATCTGAAAAACTCGTTTATATTTTCCCATACAAATGCAGTAACCTATAAATATGCCACACCATGCTGAAACACTCTTTATGTAGGCAGAGGTAGGGCATCACTGGTCTGAATAACTTGATTTTTTTCAATGTATGTGGCTTAGAAATAAGCTTACTCTGTAGAAACCATTATTTTTTCTTAGATGACTCACCATGGTTGAGACCTTAGACCTTTTAGACCTGAATATATGTGTTTCTTGAGTACCCAAAGTGCAAGTCTTCCACAAGTTTGGTCAGGAAGAAAAGTTATTATGCAAACCCAATTTTGCTTTCATTTATAATGAACAAAATTAGCAGGCCTCTTCCATAATGCCTTCCACAAACGTTGGCCTTGATACATGGTCTTGAACTAAAATTATTAAGCAAAACCATTTTTCTTCTTTCAGTAATGGTGATTTTGACCTTTTGATCCAAAAAAAACATATTATGGTGGCAGTACAAGATCAAAAGCTTAAACTTTTATGCTATTTTTACTTTTCAACTTTGAACTTGGCACACAATCATTGAGCTTCTTCCTTACACCAGGTGGAAATGATGTACATTGTTACATCCAGATCTGTGATATAGAGTCGATGTTACTAAGCATTTACCATATCTCTTCTTTCAGTCACACTGACCTTGATATTTGATCTTTTGATTCCAAAACTGACAGGCTTCTTTCTTGCAACATATACAAGCTATTTACAAGTTTGGTAACAGAATATGTCAAACAATTTTAGTTATTGTGCAAACATGAACTCAAGAAGTGATGGATGGATGGACATCACAATATAATGCACTCCACCTTGTGGTGGGTATATAAAAATTCTTTATAAAATTTTAGATAAATGCCATATGATAGATTTTTGAAATAACTGACAGGATGAATAATTAAAAACATAAGAAACAAAAGAGATGCATCAATACTACACTTTTGAGGAACAACATATATTATCTGATTAACAATGGATATGTAAACCACTAGAAAAGAACTTAGAAGAAAACCTAATATAGAAGTATAAATTTCATGCCTTATAACTGACCATTATTGTATCACTCAAGAAGTGGTTAGAATGCAAAGTTTTAGTGAATTCTGTATAATATGAGATGAAATTAAAACTCTATAATTATAATCTATCTTAAATGCATTAATAACAAAATTCTGAAAATATGTGAAGGAAAAAAATGACCAAAATGTCAAATGCATTTCTTGCTTCTGTTGCATATAATTATATACCAACCACTGAAATCTGGCTATTGTCTACAGGATTTTTGTCTTCGTCACACACACTGACATTCCATATTTTACTTCCAGGTGGATTTTTCTTTTCAAAGAAAAATAGTTGAAATATCAATGTATATTATTAGATCCCTTACATATGTGATGATCACACACACACACACACGACACACACACACACACACACACACATATGCACAATACTTCAAACATACATATCTTTGGAATTTAAATCTATGCTTTTTGATAGGGTTATTTGTTATAGGTCATCTGATTAAATTTGAAAATCAAAAAATTAGAACATTAAATTTCTCAATTTAAAGTGTTGACATCTCTGTTCATGTCACAACTATGATTATCACACTAACAAGAAAAGAACTTCACTAAGATAGAACAAATGCACAGACTCTACAAGTAAAAGGAGCCACATTAAGCTAATGTTTGAAATACCTAATTGCCTTGTCTGTAATTACATCAAGATTATACATTTAGATACATTTCTCTGACACTGTTGTAAATACAGTCATCAATCCTGATCATTGCTAGACTACATGGACCAATTAAATGAAGGTCATTGTGACCTGCTGTTTGCACTACTAATTATGTCTTTAAATCCATTTCTCCGGCTCTTTCAGCTATAAAACATAATGGCATTTAATCCTAGAATTGTTACAAAAACATGTTAAATAAGTCACAGTCACCTATCTTTCTTGCACTACTGACTATGCTACATATAAAGACCTGGTGGTGTAGGCAACACATAGCTTACTACAGTATTATTGTTTTTAGTATATACATGTATATTAAATTGGCTTCTCTCAAAAGTAAACATTAAATAAGTATAAACTATGATCAGATCTAGCATGACTACATCTAAAACAAAATTTTATGAAGAAATGTAAATACCTCATCTACGTTGATGCTGTAAGTGGAGCTAATCTTTGTTCTGTTTGGGAGACAAAATGATGGGACAAATTCATTCAGGGATGTGATAAAGATACTGAAGTCAAACTTATTGGGCTGCACATGAAATAAAAAAGAAAACATCCATAATCAACAGAAATTGTATTATTTGTCTTTGTAAAGTAGATATCTAATCAAAGTGCCCAAGTCTGCTTTGCTCAAAGAAACATTTTTAGACACTAGTCCTGGGCTGGTGACTTTAAAATATAATCAAGACTAGACTCAACACCACAAGTCCTGACTAAAATTTCCATATACCCAAACTTGCTCTATATTTTTAATATTATTTGTTGCACGATGTTGCAATTCCTGTTCTTCAAATATAAGAAGATAAAACTAAAATCATATTAAACTGTCATGATTCACTTTTGATGTTGCTTATAAGTCACCAGTACAAGCATGAGCAATGCCGACAGCTCAATTAATATTCATTAAACTTGAAATATCTTGAACAAAGCAATGTCTTCAACAACATTATAGCAATTAAACAAAATCATACAAAATACAAATACCTATTCAAGTTTATCTGCTGAAATCATTTTTAGTAGGCCTTTCCTTTCTTATAATCTCACCTACTCCAAATGACATATGATTTTAATCAAAGGCTCAAAAACTTCATGGACTACATTTGGTCCCTTTATTACTTATAATACCTATAAAAAGAACTTCCTGCATTTCGATTAAACTCTACAAATTACAATAATAAAGTAATCAACAGCTTGCTGTGTATGGAAATCTTAAATCCATTAATTGCCACACTTTTTTTACACATTCCGCTGTTTTTCAAAATCACTTATGGACCCATGGCATTAATTATATGGAAAAATGTGAACCAATATGGAAGATAAAATAGAGCATATATGGGTTTAGTTGGGCATGATTGGCTGAAAGTGAAAGTTATATTTTAGTAAAAAGAATCTTTTGAGAGCTTATCCTAGTTGTAACTGAAAAAATAGAGACATTGTTGTATTGATGAACTTCAGTCCTTACAAGTCTTGAGTTTGGAACACTCATTAGTAAAATTAGCACCTGACTTTTTGGCAATTAAAATCACATTTTTAAAACACATGTAGGTCCAGATAAAGCTGCAGCTCATATTATTTTCTCTCCACAGAAGCTGTCATCCAGGATTGCATCTATACTTATAAATACAGGTTTGATCATGAGCACTCAGAAATTACAAGGTAATGAATTTTGAATATCATTGTTTTAATAGGAACTAAATTAGTAGTGTGAGTTTTATATTTAGCAGTATCATGCAGGGTGTTACTCTGCCATCAATCATTGCACCAGATGCAACAAATATGGGCACAGTTCCAATACCCACTGCACTAGATATCAGACCAGTGCACTGGTTTACCGAAGTATTTTTAGTATTTTTGCGGTGGTACATAGCATGGTACACCTTCAGTATCACTTCAACCTCACTAAATTTCAACATAACATATCCATTCTATGGCCAAATGAAAACAAAAAGAAGTCCAAATTATATTCCAAGGTGTGACTTACTTTAATATGTCACATCCATTGCCTGAAAACACAGACTTGCCCATGCAATTAAAGTGACCATTTTACTAAAGACAGTATTGAGTAATTAGAAATTATAAAAAGAGGAATGATTTGACAAAGGTTTTTTTGCACTTTTATTTTCCTCGAAGCTTTTTGTTCTTAAAATTGGAAGGGGATACAATCAAATTTTGAGTTGTGCAAATACTACATGTGCTTGGTTCATGTTCTGTGATGCACAGCAAGAAGTACCAGTCCACAGGTTGCAAAACTTTACTAATAGGTCATACAAATGTGAAGCTAGAAAAGGATGCAGGTTTTAAATTTGGGTCTGGTGTGGGTGTATTTGTTGGTTATTTAAAGAACAAATTGCTTCATTTGTGCATTTCATATACTGTAATTTAATCAAAAGCTTTTCTTTTCATGAATAAGGAAATTTAAATTAATAATATATGCTTACCGGTGAATTACAAGAAATGTGGAAATTTATGCTTGGAGTTTTCTGCAAAAGATTTAATGAATATATATATATATATATATATATATATATATATATATATATATATATATATATATATATATATATATAGTTTAATACAAACAATACTATCATACAGACATATATACATATATACACATATACATATATACACACACATGTATGTATGTATGTATGTATGTATGTATGTATGTATGTATGTATGTATGTGTGTGTGTGTGTGTGTGTGTGTGTATGTATGTATGTATGTATGTATGTATGTATGTATGTATGTATGTATGTATGTATGTATGTATGTATGTATGTATGTATGTATGTATGTATGAATGTATGTATGTATGTATGTATGTATGTATGTATGTATGTATGTATGTATGTATGTATGTATGTATGTATGTATGTATGTATGTATGTATGTATGTATGTATGTATGTATGTATGTGTGAGTGTGTGTGTTTGTGTGTGTGTGTGTTTGTGTGTGTGTATGTGTGTGAAAGGAGAGAAAAAGAATAAACTTTGCAACATCAGGTTTTGCATAGTCCCTAAATTCTCAAATAATTCAGTGCTTGAAATTTTAATAATATATTTATGAAGATAATTACATAGTAAAACATGACTTTAAATTTTCGTGATTGAAAATCATGTAGTTATGATTCTTCTTTGCATTTCTTATATTTGATGTTGCAGTCATTAATTGTTTAAAAAAGAAAAATGACATCAAATGCAATAAGCTTTTATTGCATATGAACATGTAACTGTAATCATCTGCTCTGCTTCTTCTCACAATGTTAAAGTTTAAGAAGGATTCTGACAAAACGTATTAAATATTTACACATTTTTCTTCATACTCTCTCTCTTTCTCTCAATCTGCACATCATATGACTGATGCAGCAGACAAATTCACTGACAGTATTTTATGCACTGACATTGAATTATCAAGAATATGAACATCAGTGAAAAACAGGGTACTCACCATGCAGTCTTGGTCAAGGTCAAGGGTATTATTTAGAACAAGATCATATGTTTGTGAGCTGTTTAAGGTAAAACTGAGGGGTTTAATGGCACAAACTTCCAAAGCATTTGTGATAGTTATCGAGGGAGCCTCAGAACAATGGCAACTTGAAAGTATGATGTCCTGTGTGCAATGAGTGCTGCATTCTGGTCTACTAAGAGCTCCTGCGACTGAAAAATAAGAGACATACATTTGATTTTCAGTCTATTCTGGCAGTTGTCATAGAATGTAAGATGTCTACCATGATATTTATATTGTTGCATCGATCCAAACAGTATGAATATCAGGGTAGACATCTTATATTGTCAGGCTCATCTAGCACACAAACTCAATAAAAAGTTTAAATGTCCAGAAGCTGAACCACTTTGTTTCCTGTTTCTTCCAAAATTAAATCTGAGATCAACAATTATTTCTGTAATTTTAAATTTTGTAACAATGGTTGGCAATTGGCAAAAATAATTGTTTGATAGTTTATGACCAAAGTGTCTGCCATTTTCCTCAATGGTATATATGTTACGTTATTTTCATTCATTTTCATAAGTAGTGCGTATTAAATCATTCTGAGACTGAATTTTTTTCTCATGTATGGTGGCACTACCCAGAGAAAGTATTATCATACTACAGATCAAGATGTCGTCCAAGCTCCTGGCATATCTTATACGTTGTTTATACTATTCTTTGCAAAGTCGTTTTTTGACAGAGTGAAGTCTATGATTTTCAGTCAAGTAAAAAAAAATGACCAGGACAAAGCAGACAGCCCGCTGAGCTTTGTGTGTTAACCTTTCTCATTTGTGCTTTTTTCTGTAACTTTGTTTTGCCTTTAAATTTGTGGGATTTGTGGTGAAAGGTGCTTTCACTAAGAATTCTACTTTTGATAATGTTTGTTTATTAACTTGTAATTTTGATTTATATATGACTTTTCATATTCTTTAAATATTGGAGATTCACTTTATTTTCAATTTTGAATATTATAACCAGCTTTTTTCAAAGGAAACGAGAGTGAAAAATTCTTGGAAACTAAATAGTAGTATGTGACCTGCACTGGGGAAAAATTTAAATATTATCAGTAGTGTGAGACCTGCAAAATTGGAAATGGCGCAAGCCCAAATAGATGACGCCAACCAATATGGATCGAATTTAAGAATTTTTTTTCACCATACAGACAGAAGGAAGCGCATTCTATGCGCATCATCCAACCGGGTTTCATGAAATAGACTTTAGAGACATAGAAAACTGCCCTAAACAAGCAGATGTGTTGACTGCTTTAAAAATACAAGGTTACTCCATAGATAAAATCTATGGGCTACAAAACTGAGGGAGGAACACATATAATCTACCTTAAAGACCAAGGCACGCCGATACTGCAGAGCGATTCAATAGAAGTTAAGGGCCTAAAAACCAAAGTGGGAAAAACCAAACCCATAACAAGAGAGATCGAGGGAAGAAAAGTGGACATCTTCATTACGGGATTACCCCTAGAGATCGATAATGAAGAACTAATAAAAAAGATCCAAAGAAAGATGAAGATAAAGGTACTGACAGAAAGAATGGCAACAGTATGGGGATTTCGAAGCGTCAAGACAGGGGTACATGCTGTTACAGTCAAAAGAGAAGACGCCAAAATAGGGGTACGTGTTATTACAGTCAAAAGAGAAGACGCCAAAATGGTACCCAATTTCTTCTATTTGATGGGTTTCCAGCTAAAGACTTGGAATCGAGGTTGTGAGTTAGACAGAACATGCCTCTGATGCAGGCAAGCAGGGCATCTGGCGAGAGATTGCCCCAACCCACAACAGCCGAAAGAGAAAACTTATGCGAACGTGGTGAGCGGTACTCAACAAAGTATTAACGTAAACATGGAAGGAGTACATAATTGCTCTCTTTAAGTGCCAGGTTTGTGTGTCCAAAAGAAATGAAATAGACTGACCAAAAAAGCCTGTAGTTGCCAGCACCATACAAAACTCGACGTAGGTCTATAATCTGCGTTTTTGTAACGGAATACAACCTGTCGACAAGTTCGGGTTGCTTAAGCTGTTTTCGGTCAGTTGCTTGTTTTAAGCGGTTGTTCATGGACTCTGTATTGTTATTAGTCCATAACTTAGAAATGATATTTGCTTTTAATGGTTGATAAACATGTTTTAATATTTTCCTTTTGAAATGTGTTTCATAATATGTTTTAAATCTCGGATATTTATCGAAATATACTGAGAGATTGTCTTCTCGCTTTGAAAACTCGATGTTGTATGTATTAAAAACTGAGCCGTATTTGTCTTTACTGAAGATTATATTTATAATCTTCTCCATCTCTTTATCATCAGAACCAGTTATTTGAAGAAAATGCCTAATGTTATCTTTCAGATGTTTGGTACACAGCAGATAATTTGCTTTGGGGAAATTGTTTGCTAAAGAATTTCTTATTGCTTTCTCATCATCGGTTCCAAATGTCAAATTTTGAGAGTTAAGTTTTTCTCTAACATGTGAAAAGAAATGGTGATAAGTACGCTGCTCACCAGCCCAGTGAAGACAAAGAGGCCCTAGAAAAATCGGATACTGGTTAGATTAGTAGTAGGAGAAAGTAAGAATCCGAGCTCAACAACCCCCTCCAGACCTCCAAACAAATACAAAATACCTAGGTAACGTAATAGAAAACCTATTGCAATCAATAATTGCGTTAAGAATCCGAGCTCAACAAATACAAAATACCTAGGTAACGTAATAGAAAACCTATTGCAATCAATAATTGCGCTAAGAATCCGAGCTCAACAACCCCTCTCCCCACCCCTCTAGACCTCCAAACAAATACAATAGAACACCTGTTGCAAAATACCTAGGTAACAGGTAAAATTTAATTAAGTGATCTTCCAGAATAAGCAGAATGATATGTCAGACTCAATTTTTCAAATCATTACGATTTAGCAGAGCGTGGCGATTGTGGACTAAATTACGCATTAGAATTCCAGTAAGGTAAGTGGTATTATATCTCATTACCAACTGTTAATGTCTCAACTGTAGATATCAAAAATATTTCATTATCATGGTGATAGAGGCTAAACTTTACTTTACCGCTCACATAACGACGGGACTCAAACAAATCTTTTATTTGTGATTTGTTAAGAGGGTATTTTTTGTCGATAAAATACACCTTTGACCGATCAAGATCAATTGTAAGTTTGGTGTATTTTTGCTGACTAATCGGACAGTGAAAGTTTTTAAATTCCGCAAGCAACTTTTGATACAATTGTTCGAGATAATTAAAATACTCGCTGTCATCAGATCTGATGAGCGAAAGTTTTAACTTGTCACGAGTACCACTAAAGCATATGCCTGATGTTTCATTATTAATTTCAACTGTCAATGGTTTGCCGTCCATCATTAGATATTTGATTTTGCTACTGTAGCTATTTGTTACTGTCAAATTTTCAAACATTATTTTTAAAGTTTAGATAAAATTTTAGTTTGCAAAGATAATGTCAAATATATCTCTATCATCATGACAATACCCAAGTGCAAATGTATCTACCCCATTTTCGCAATAACGTTTATCATCAAAATTGCTCAAACCGCGTTTGATAAGGACATCTGTTTCGAGCTTATGATGATTTGTCCGAATTGACATAGCTCTTATAAAACTAACACCACCATCAAGCGCGTACTTGTAGTCATCAAATTTTATAAACTTTTTAACAAAATCACGAGGCAGACCTTTTGCTTTTTTTGTTATTTTATTATTGTCCAATAATACGGCATACATTTTGCTGCGTAATCCGATAAAATATTTGATAGCGCTCGAGTTCATTTCATCTTTAAACTTACCAATAACCTTTTTATTTGTGTCGTCATGAAATTTACTGTCACGTGGGTAATCAGAAAGATCAAACAGATATCTATTATCATGCATGTCCTGATAGATGTCCTCACATTCAATTTCATATACGAGCGAATCAGTATCAGTAAATAATAATCTACTAGCCGGCCATTGATTTTTAACAAAATTATAATGAAAATCGTACATCAGCCACTTTGATAAATCTAACACTGAAGCTCCAACGTAGATCGGCTTGTTTAGTTTTAGACTTGTTTTTCTTCTTTGTATCGCAACAAGATTCTCATTAAATATTTTCATGCTCACAAAATCATCGTCTGACACAAGTTTGTTTCTGCGATTGACATCATTGACTAGTTCGATATTTACGCGTTTCCTAATATTCTCCATCGTCTTACCAAAAACAGAATTGTTCATCAGTTTGAAAAAGTTTTTCTCAAAATCAGTTTTTGCCGCAGCTCTTCTTGTAGTGTTCGAGTTAATATAACCTCTCATCCACGGCGACTGATTAAATTTTAGTACGCGATGAACTTTTCTCAACACGAGACCAGCATCGACTGCTTGTTTTAAAGCTTTGTAATGCAAAACATAATTACGTTTATGAAGCAAATTTGGTACTAGTTTCTTTACCATGGAATGTTGCCTTGGTGATGCTAACGCTTGTTGTTCTTTTGATAACAAACTATAATCTATAACCATCGATTCCGCACAGAAAGGGTAATCGTTATGCAATTTGTGTAGCGAAGTTGGATAATCGAGATCAACTTCAACGAAATACGAAACATCGTCGGGTATCTTTTTTTCTGTCTCTGATAGAAATTGATCAGCCGTGATCCAATGAAAGCCACCAAGAGGCATTGGTTCTGCCATCGAATACCCGTACAAGTTATTGCAATCTAGATAAACTATATACTTCGAAGGAAGGTCAGGATTATACTCTTTCAAATATTTGTTGTTTGCTTCAGCATATTTCTTCGTTATCACGCTAATACCGCCTCGGATACCTTTTTCAATAAAATTGAACATATCAACATCAGTCAGTAATTCCAACCTTACCTTACTAAACTTTAACAGAGCATCCCATGACAGTCCGGGGGCAGAATAATACCAGCAAGGATCTAGTCCGTAATTATTATAACTCACTTCTCGAAAACTTTCAAAAACATCTGCTAATAATAACACGTCAGTTTTCAAATACAAATCGTGATAATCACCAAAAGTCTCACAATCAAACTCTTTCCAAATATCTTGTGCATACTTGTACTCGTCATCAGTTATATTTTCATTTTTAAGTTGCGAGTAAAATTTGTCTTTGCTAGGTAAAGATGTTTCATCAAATTTACTCCAATCGTCGAGATATTCGTATGGAAAAACTCCTTTTTTAGCTAATAGATTAAATTTATCTCCAAAACAGTCTCTTAGGTTATCAAATTTACTACAACCTTTCACTAACTCATCTAACGAGGCTGCCATAAACTGCAGGCTGTCAATAAAACGCAATTTACCTAGCGTAACTGACATGTACTTTTCAAAATTATTTGGGATGCATTTGATGATGTTATCGAGTTTTAGACGAGATTTTATATCAAGATCACCAAAAGCTTCTACTATAATGTGACTATCATATCCTCGAAAATTGTGAAGAATAACTGGAATAAAATCTGGAGCGTGAAATTTTAAATTACACTGGTCATGAGCCGCTCCACGATACTGTCCGGTCAAATGGCAATGGTCACGTACTTTTTTGTTGTCAGGGTCAAAAGCTTTTTCACAAATATAACAAATTTTCGCTTGCTCGTGATCAGATTCTTGTTGAGGTGTTAATTTTAACATTGGAGTTACTTTTTTCAAACGATAAGTAATATTATCAACTTCGTTAATCAACTGCTTGAGAAGCCAGACAGCTGGATTTTTACCTCGATATAATTTGATCGGTTTAGATAACCTCGAATCAGCGCAACAAACTACCTTGTACGCTACTCCACATGGAACATGATTTTGAATTTTTCTTGTACTCGATTGGTTAGGATCATTTTCTACGCCAAGTACAGGTTGAAGTAAGCATTCGAAATCGACGTATATGACGAAAGGAATTTTTAGTTTATGATTATGATGGACAAACTGTAACACGCTATCTTTTTTAGATGGCATTGTTATTCTTTGTACGTCACTACAGTACTGCAAATGCTTTTGTAATGTTTCATTGTCTCTACAACCGTGCAAGCAGCGATAACAAAAGAACTTTTTGTTGTTATTTTTATTATACTGTCTTCCAACTAGTCTGTTAAAGTTTTTGATCCAAACGTAATGATTTTTATAAAACAGTAAATTGATAGTCGATTGTGAAGCTTTTTCTGAAATATACCTCGGATAGACATTTTCTTTTTCATCTAATCCGAAAACGTTAATCGAAACATTATTTTGCTTTTCAAACTTTGGTATTTGATTTTCTGCCACTGGAAAGTCAATACCAGCACAATTTAATCTTGACACGTGACTGATATACTTCTCAACACGATCAGCATTTTTTTCTGCTGGAAATAGCGCGGAAAGAACAGCCCATTGGAAACATTTGCTATCGACGTTTTTTATGTTTATACAGCACTGTTTATTTTTTATTTTTGGTGGCAGGTCGATATACGAACTACCGCGTAATGCGTCATATTTCATCGTGTGAAACAAAATTTCCTTGATCATTTCAAACTTCCAACCCGAACCTAATTCGGTAAATTCTTCTATTTTTTTCCAAATTTCTTGGTGTATTTCATTAGATAGTGACAAAAGATCACTACCAAGTAAAACACGTCTAGATTTTGCGTTGATGTAAGGGTCTGCAATTTCCTTGTTAGTAGATTCTTCCGTCACAAGTAGTTTTGAAAATATAACGTGATATTGCACTAACAATCTTAGACCCTTGTGTTTTTCAAGCTCACGTTTTACAGTCGTCTGTAGCAGATGAAAGAGATTTGTTTCAGAAAAATTTACTAAAACATTTTGATTATCAAACTGATAACTATTGTCAAAACCTGCAAAAGCAGTCCCTATTTTAACAGGTTCTCCCATAAGACTTCTCTTGGCTATATCACGCAATTTCAACATTATTATACTATAGTCTAATATCTAATTGATAATTTACTCCGCTAAACAACAATTAGAGATAAAAAATATCACCTATAATATAATGACAGTAAATCTGACAAGCGCACGTGAGCAAGAGGAATATTACGTTTATCCGAAGTACAATCTGTACGCTGGAAATGCACTTGGTTCGGTTATTAATATCATTACTGGAATATCTGTTGGTAAAGCAACGTTAGCGGGTTATACGATTAGTGTAAAGGGAGATAATACTGAAAGAATTACGATGTTTAGAAAAGATTTTATTTACACGTTATTTTGCGATGACATTCCAGAGGGGAAACGAGTATATCATTATAACGGTAAAGTCACTGATGATAATATTGAAAATTTATCCTTACAAGATGAGTTTCAGCCGCATCCGGTCTTTGATTTATACGAGGCTAACGATCGCGGTATTATTAGAAACAGAAAAACTAAAAAAGTTCTTAATAATATGAGCAATATGGGATATATCAGTGTGACTGTTAGAGGAACATCGACAGATCGAGTTTGTTATACTGGTCATAGGTTTGTTTACGAGGTGTTCAACGGATCTATACCCAATGGTCTGGTTATTAATCATATCAATAATGTAAAAACAGACAATCGATTGGAAAATCTGGAGCTAGTGACCCAACAGGAAAATGTGAGAAAAGGACGAGGTGGTGGTATTAATTTTAGATGCCCAATAAAACCTGTTATTTCGTTAAACCTTGAAACGGATGAGGAGATCAAATTCAAATCAATTACAGCTGCGGCGAAATATTATAATATAAATCCCAGAGCAGTAAAATTTGTAGCTGATGGAGCAACAAAATCAGCTTTTTCAAACAAATATGATGCTAGTATTATTTTTAGATATGATGATTAATAATATTTTGTAATTCGGTTTTAGTCAAACAATGATGAGCAAATGCTATAATATCATCGCAATCAAATTTTAGCGTCGTTACTGCACTTTCATTAATTTTATTTTTTTCTGCTTCTGTTAGTAATATTTTATGAGAATCACCTTGCATTACAATAACGTCAACGGAATATGAACTATAACCTGACAAGCATTTTCTTACCGCTTCAGTCAGTTCGTGGTAGTTTATTATATTAACTTTTTGGTGATATTTGACCTTGTCAGTCATCTTATAACAACAAATTAGATAAAAAGTATATTATAATATGGATATGATGAAACGACTTGCTAGCGATAAGGTCTCCACAATCTCTAATGATATGATAGACAAATCCATTGGTTATAACGAAGATGATATTTTATATAACAACGAGTCTGATGATGGTGAAATAGTCACCGTCGTTAACAGATATAATTATAGCAGACCAACCACTGGAAAATATAATGTCAAGTATCACATTGCTAAAAAAATTATAAAATTTAATTTTACCGTTACCGAACAGCAGGTATTTTTGCAGTTAATCAGACCTTTTTTAAACATTAAAATTCCAGACCGACAGAAAAATATAAAATTTGATTTCATCTTTGTCAAACTCTTTAATCTTATGACGATCTCTGACGATCGCAGACAATATCTAATATCATTATGTAAACCAGTAAAATGCAAATCTATCAAACGAAAGTATGAGGAAATTTATAATAGCATTATTTCACAGTCGATAAAATCGACCGGGTTGGAATCCAGCTGTTAAATTTATCACTATACCCACGCCATTTGACTAAACTTTTATCTCCTTTTTTCCTAATCACTTTTTCGATAACGAAAACATCTTGTTCAGTTTTTTGTAGTTCTTGTTCGTAAAAACTACCTACTATAGGCTCACCTGCCAGATCTTTTAACGCGTACGTTACAGGTATTGTTAAGAGTACTTTATCAACAACAAATACTTCTTCGCTCCAGTTTGGAGTAAATCCTTTTTCAAATATCTTTTTAGTCAAAGAGATTCTAACTTTATCACCGACCTTAAATTTATGTCTGCGGTACATGTTTTCGTTTGCTAATATTGGATTTTTGATAGCGTCATTGGGTGACATTTTGATGGTTCGATGTTTCGTGTTATTATATTCGCCTACGATTTGAGAAAGGTCATCGATGTACCTGTTGGTGTTTTTAGCTGTCATATGTTTGTGTAATTTTTCGTTTAGCGTGCGATTAAATCTCTCGACAACAACGCTTTTGCCTTCGTTTCCTGTAACGTATTTTTTAATATTATTTTGTTCTAGAAACTGCTCAAACTTTTTGTTAAAAAACTCGGCTCCATGATCAGTCCAGATTTTGTTTGGTTTTCTTTCAGTACTCGTTATTATCTGTTTTAGCGCATCAGTGATTGACGTTCCTGTTTTATCTGAAACTGGCACACTAAAAGCGTATTTACTGAAAACATCTATAACGTTAAACAAATACTTCTTTGGAGCGCCATCAGCGCCAACGTTAAACTGAGCCAGATTGGATACATCTACCAAATCTATTGCCCAGATATCATCTACAGCGTTTGCAACAACTTTACGTCTCGGAAACTTTTTTTTTTAGGTCTGTGTAGTTCGACTGCAAGATCATCGTATAATTCTTTGCCGAGTCCAAGTTTATATTTTGCTCCTATCATTCCTTGAACAAATCTTCTATCAAAACGTTCTCGTAGATTTGTTGGCTCCATATCATGTAATTCGTCTAACATTACTTTATCACAATCTGCTTTCGAGTTTTCATGATCACGATAACAGATATCATGACGCATTGCTATTGCATCCACTTGATTATAAGGCTCTTGTCCTGGCAATGGATTGTCGTTTTCATCTAGTTGTTGATCTAGCGGATTGTAAGGACCTGTATAACGATGACCTGGCAAAGTCCAACCGCCTTTTGGTTTTGGTAATTTACCAATTAGTTTATGTATATCTATACCTAACCCTATTATTTCTCTGTTGTTACAACGTTGACAGTACGTAATGATTTTATCTTGTTCTATGCAAAGATCTTTGTCACAATCACAATTGCATTTCATTTTATTTTATTTTGTTTCATAAGATTAATCGTCGATCAAGATAACTCTATCAACGCTAGATCCTACTTGTTTTTTCAAAAACATACTTTTCTTTCTACCACAGATTGCACAAATACTTTTTAACATCGTTCTATTATTTTTCGTTTTTTCCGTCATCTCATCCTTGTTCTCTGTTTTAGTTTTGCATTTGAGACAGTATGTTGACATTATTATATCAAGGAGTTTAGATAAAATTGATTGCAATATTATCATTCGCATGAGAAGGATGCTCATCAAATTGTAAAATAAACTTCAAAAAGTTTTTACTCCCAGAGTTTTTACTCTGGTGCATTTGTCTGACAAACATGATACAATAATAACCACAAGCTGATGTTCCAATCGGCTGTAGTTGATTAGACGAATAATTTATTTTATCAAATTTTTTAAAAATATATTTTTTTATGAGATCGCTTGGAGGAAGTCCGAACGAATCAAAATAATTGTTATCGTGGACAGCAACCCAGTGGGTGCCAGAGCCATCATTGAAGTTTTCAATATTTACAACACAAGAACCGCCTGTTGGTACGTCATCGAGTTCATCTTTGGAAATACTCCTCGAAATCCAACAACGTCCTTCAATTTTTCAATGATGTCAAAATTGCTCAATAACGTCTGGTCCCTGGTAGAGTTAATCCGCGTCCGATTCCTAGTAAGTTTGGCAGCAGACTTCCCGCTAGTCCCGCTAGAAGTGGAGCGAAAGGAATAATTCCTCCTTGTTTTGTTTGTTTGCGTTTTGTTGTTGTCTTTTTTTTCGATGATTTTGTTTTTTTCGGCGACTTTTTCGTTGGCATTTTATTTTATACTATTACATAAAACTGAGTGACTATGTCACTGCCGATAGATTTGTTTGATACCACGACCTTCGACTGCTTTCTTTGTTGCGCCAGAGACTGCTCCTGACGCAGCCGCAAGTCCAAGTGTACCAAGTACTGGTAAAACTTTGCTAGCTATTATTGATAACGCTGGTCCAAAAAATCCACCTTCTTTTGACATTGCAGTTACCTGAGAAACAGATAATTTCAGCACAAATGGTTTTCCTTTGTCGAGTTTATTGATTTGTTGTTGCGTTAGCATGACTTTTACTGCAATTTTATTTGAAGTTTCCGGAGAGATCATCAAAGAAACAGAGCTGCGTTTAGCGACAGCTGCTGATAATTTTTCAACTTGACCAGATGTTAGGTATATTTCTCGAGTTGTGTATTTGGTTTTCATAATGTTATATCCAAGTTGTTAGATTAAACTTGTACTGTCATTCTTCCTTTGATTGAATCGATGGTCAGAAATCGATCACTAACCAATAGCGCGTATACGTTATACTGTTCACCTGGCACAGCGTCCAGTGTCCACGTGACCTCAATATCTGCAGTCGATCCCACAACACGCTCCAAATGTTTTGATACGTCGAAGTAAAAGATGGGATAGAGCGTTCGAAACTCTTCTATTGATATTTGAGATCCACTGTCCGCGTTCTGATATTTTTGCATTGCTTCCATAAGATACATGTACGGCCGAGAGATGTTTCTGGTGTTGTCTTCGGCAAAGTTACATTCGATTGCACGTTCGGGATACTGTTTGGAATTTACTCTCACAAATATTCGTCTAACGTCTGGGTTATCAAATACGGAGTTGTTCATTTCCTGATGGTTACGACGTGCTTGTCGTTGAAATACAACGAACAAGTGTCGCGGTAGTTGTTCGCTGGGCGTGGTCGTTACACGCCATGTGTAATCAGTCGCGTTGGGAATGGCTGTTTGATAAATCCTGTTCTGTTGGAAGTGTATCTTTTTTGTAAAGGTGGCTAGTAAAGATTCGAGCTCCATCATTTTAGCTAATGAAGGGACAACCCGAGGCATCCACAGTGCTAATCTTGTAATAGAAAACTGTCCCTCAGCCACTCCACCGGCGCGTATTATACAATCGTTTTTATCAGCTCGATCTAATATAAGCGTATGTTTTATTCCTCGAAACACTTTGTTATAATCACGGCAAAATCCAAAGATTGTACTTAACGGAAGCATCATCGTTATTTGGCGAGATTCTGCGGCAAACGCTTTTCGTTTAGCAAATCCCTCGTTATACTGCTGTCGTCTTATATGTGTAACGGCTAATCTTATCGAATCACCTATCGCAGCGGCATCATTAGCAGCAGGATTGGGGATGAGATTATTGTTATTTGCAGCAGGAATACCATTACCAGTACGAAACTCGTTCGACACAGTTGTCCCTAGTCCAGTATCTTTGAACCACATCATATTTGTGGCTATTGATCTGGAATAGTCATCGCTAAACGAAACGATGTTTAGTATTGTACTCGCTATGGGTAAGTGCATCGAAATATCTTCTACGGTTTGATTGGCCAGTTGGTATCGTGCACTCTTAAACAAGCTCCAACCATTATTGACGAGAGCGATTTCTACATCAGCTGCAATATTACCACCTGCATCAGTTAATATTTGGCCACGCACTTCTAGCATTGCCTTATGGGGTAGTAGAAACACGTCCTCGTCTCTTGTGTTAAAAGTTCTAACTCCGGTTTTATTTGGTTCGTTCGAGTTCTCATCGAGATACTCGACATACTCTAATTCTGTTACAGCATCGTCAGTATCAATTTCTTCTGCAAGATCGAGATAGTTTTTAGCTGACATTTATTTTATAATCGTTACACAAAATTAAAAGGCAGCAGGGGTCATCGGCGCTGTTTTCTTTACAAGTTTACGTACTATTTCTTCACCACTCGGCGACAATAATTTTTTTGTTGTAGCTATCATAGCTCGTTTTGTTTCTTCTGTTGGCGCAATATCTGATATTACTCGTTTTATTTCAGACACCGTAGGTGTTGTTGAAGGTCCTTTAATTTTATCAGCAATCTTTTGCCCTACTGCAGTGCCTGCTGAAGATGCCGCCCCTGTCGCGAAAGCTTTACCGGCGTCAAGTGCAATGGGCGCTACTTTACGCGCGATTCCTGGAATATTCTCTGCAATTGTTGTAAATATATTTCCAAAAAATCCACCTACGATTTTTCTTCGATAAACTTTTCTTCGTCTCATTTTATAAAATTATGTACACAAAATCACATGCCTAAGCAGTGCGTAGGTGTAAGTAATACGTGACTATCTCGTTGTTCACGTCTATTTGTCGTCCAGATTGGTCTGTGAGTTGCATTGTAATGCTTGTAATTTGATTCTCAGGTGTTATTGGATAGTAGATAATCTGTCGCGGAGTGATTTGCATGAGAGAACCCGGTGGGACTTCTGGTGAGAAACTGTAGATCGTTTGCCCGCGGTTGCCTTTTGACGTATAAGATCCAGATGCGATAGAGCAATTGATGAGTATTGTATTTACTTCTGTAATATCTACTGGTAGTTCTCCATCAAATGTCAAAGATTTATCTTCACCGGTGGTATAGTATAAAACTCTAGTAAAACCTAACATCTTTCCAAAACTTCTTTCTTCAAAGATGACTTTCATATTTCTTTTCACTGTTATCCTAGCTCGTAAGGTGTTATAATTCGCCGCTAATTCGAAATTATCAGCATTCCCACCAGCTTTTGTTAGAAGCTCTTTTATTGTTCTGTTTAGATCAGTAATGTTATAAGCTCCTTGTGGAATCTGTAGTTTGTATTGTATATCAATAAACTCTTTTTGTGATGTTGGAGATTGTTTAACATTAACGATTAAAATTTCATCATTAATCCCAGTTTTAATATTCGGCATGGCGTTCCAACAAGTACAAGAAATTAATCCAATCTCATACTGTTTTGCAGGATCTAGTTCTATTGGTGGGTTGTAATTTACTGTAAAATTCGCGCTGTTTCCTGTTATTTGTGATGAATCAAGCAATAATGTTGTTTGCATTATACTAATATTTTAGATAAGATCGCGGTGTAAAATTTCATACTCGGATGATGTTAGTAATCCACTCGATCTTAGATGATCAAGTATATCAATAATTTCGTTATCAATCTCTACACTTTCATTACCAGCTTCTTTAGAGGATATCAACAGCATTAGCCGATCGACTATGTCTGCGTTTGATGTAAATATTTTCACACCTTTTCCTCTTTTTTCTGGTAATCTTTTATCTCGATCATCTTCGTATTTATCAAACAATCTTTTAAAATCCCAACCTTTTTTATAACCTTTTGGTTTATTTCGATATCGTTCTGATGTTTTAAGAAAAACCTCAGCAATAATTCCTTCTCTAATATAATTGAGTAATGTTGGAATATTTTCTTCATCTTTTTCATCTTTAATTTCTTCATCAGCATGTAAACCATTTTTTATAATTTCTCTTAATTTTTCTATCAAATTATCATAGTTTTCTTTTGACCAATCTCGAATACTATTAATATTAGTGATATTATTATTTTCCATAAACTCGTTATACTCGGAATCGCCTATTTCTACCCTAGCTTGTCTTCTGTAAATTTTTATAGCATCCTCAAGAGGCATTATTTTTATCATACTTTCTTGTAACGTTTTTTGTTTCTCAGCTAATTCCTCAGTTTGTTCTGACACTTTTTCTATTAACCTCCTTAACTCGTCGGGATTAACAGCCTTTGTTGTTATAGCTTGCTGAAGTGCAAGAGGGTCGTTTATTAATCTATCAAATTCAACCTGTCGTGCAATAGGATCAACAATGTCTCTTACAAGTTCTTCTGCAATTTTTTTATTTTCTTCTTTCGATCTTTCTCCTAGTAAACCAAACAAACCCTTTTCTTTCATTTTTGCTAGTTCTTCCGGAGACAATGTTTGTATTTCTGGCTGCTTGCCAAGCATCGCCTCAGTAACAGGTTTGAAAAATTTGGTTCTTTCTTCTTCTGCTTGAACTTGTCCACGTCGAGCTTCTTCCACCTTTTTCTTAAAAGCCGCTCGAGTTTCGAGAAA
Organism: Potamilus streckersoni; assembly: GCA_016746295.1. NCBI lineage: Eukaryota > Metazoa > Mollusca > Bivalvia > Unionida > Unionidae > Potamilus > Potamilus streckersoni. Next base: position 19,996 of record JAEAOA010000946.1, on the reverse strand, counting down.
CTTTTTTAGTAATTCGATTTTCTGTTGATGTTTGTCCATTATTTTTATACGCTTTACAAAATTATATCATAGAAACGTCTCAAGGCAACAACGAAACATTTTGGTTGGATCACGCGCTAGCTTGTCAAATAAAAAGAAACTATATCGATCTTTAGTTGCTCGATGATATAATTCGATAAATTTATCTTTTGTAACATCACCATATTGTTCGTTTGCAATATTTCTCACATCCACATTATCTAGTCCGGGAAATAATACGAAACAACCCGTATTTCGCCTAATAAACCTATCAACATTATAAAAACCTTGGGCAAGATAAACAGAATTACATCTTTTATTACGTGATAGTGAAAAATATGATCTAATCTTGTTCATTTCCTCATTGTTTAGCGGAATATCATCAAAGACGATTATCTTCTGCTCTGACGAATCGAGTTCATTCACTGGAACGAGTTCTTCTGGTTGTTTTATCAAAAATATATCATCACCAATGCCAAGTTCATCACGAAGTTTATCATTATACTCACTTAGTAACTCGTATTTGTCTTGTTGGGGGTTGATGGTGTAAATATACACCTTATCATAGTTAAAGTTATTATTGAGTAAAAGATTTAATAACAAATTTGTTTTACCAGATCCAGTTCTCCCAACAATAAGATAATGACAGTCTGGAAGTTCATTGTTATGTTTATGCTTCACCAATCGCTCGGTGTCAAAGTTTATTATCTTCGCCATCGTATAATTTTATGTTATATTAATCCAACAATTTTGTGTAGAACGGTATGTATAATGAGCTACTATACAAAATTTGGAACATTAGCAGTAGATTTATTAACAGAAGGTTACCAGGGTGACTTATCCAAGTATGCGACTCTTGATAAGCTCAAAAATGAAATCAACAATTTGTTAAACGTTGCAAGTGTAGATCCAAATGAAGTTGTAGTTTTCCAGGACAAACAAGGACGATTAAAGACGAGTAATGTACAACTATCAGATGTACTAGTACGAAATCCTACTGCAGTTGCTAATAATATTGTTACTTTTAACAATCAAGGTAAGATAGAAGATTCGGGTAGGTCAGTTAACGATTATGTTAGAAAAGCAGGTGATTTATTTACGGGAAACATTGTTATGAACCAGAACAAGATCACATACCTTGGAAACCCAACTGAGGATAATGACGCTGCTACTAAGAAATATGTTGATGATCAGGAATCAAAGTACGTGTCGGTGCGTGGCGGTATAATGCGTGCATTTCTCAACATGAACAATAATGGCATCAATAATCTTAGAACACCAGAATCTGATTTTGATGCTGTAACAAAGAAATATGTTGATGATATCAACAATGAAATCACCAAGTTCAAAACTGAATTTACTAATCACATCACCACGTTTTTAAATTTTCGCAGAAACATAAACAAAACCAATAACGAATTTTTTGGAAGTCCGCCATCTGTTGATATTACACTCGATAATATTAACACAAAACTCAACGATATTATTAGTGGAATTCCTAGTATTGTTGAGAAAACGAGTATGATTAAAATTCCTCACAAGCAGATTAAAAATATTGTCTATACTGTTGCTTCTGGAATGTCTACTTGGTCTCCGCAAAATAACACTCTCAAACATACTGCAGAGGTCACTGGTGTGTATAGATTGTCCGTGTTGAGCAGTGCAAAGTTTAATATATTTACATTATTTCCATGGCGTCACTCGACTGATAATTTCTCTGGAACTGTGTCTATTGTGTTAAACAAAGATGTTGAAGAAACTTTTATGCTAATAGCAGATGACAAAAAATTAACTGCTGTGTCATATTGGTATTGTCTGGAATTTGTGGCTGAAACACCTCAACTAGTTACTTAATCAAGCCTGAGATTATATGAACAAATATTATAATGAAAAAAAGTATAGTTGATTTCAATCATATTTCAAAAGATATTCCAGGACAGGATGTTGACGCACTAATACAATACTACAAATATTATCATAAAAAACTTTGGTGCGTTAAAAAATGCTACAAATATTATAACAAAATACTTCGAGTAATATCATATCTACCCTTGTTAATGACTAGTTCTGGCATAATTTCAAGTGGTATATCATTAAACCCGTTTTTGTTAATCATATCCGGTGTTGGTGTTTCTCTTACAGCAGCTTGTAAAAAAGTTGAACCTAAAATTTTGATAAAAAAGCATGGCTGCTTAACATCAATTATAACTTACAAAAAACTACTTGATCAAATAAGATCTTACCTACGAGGAGTAAAATATAGTATGGACGATTTAATACGTGAATTTCGTATTATTGACAACATGTTAACAGATATTCTACCCATGAGGATCAGCAAATATGAGAAAGATTATCAAAAGAAGTATGATATAACATAAAATTTTATATAATACCACTTACCTTATTGGAATTCTAATGCGTAATTTAGTCCACAATCGCCACGCTCTGCTAAATCGTAATGATTTGGAAAATTGAGTCTGACATATCATTTTGCTTATTCTGGAAGATCACGTAATTAAATTTTGCCTGTTACCTAGGTATTTTGCAACAGGTGTTCTATTGTATTTGTTTGGAGGTCTAGAGGGGTGGGGAGAGGGGTTGTTGAGCTCGGATTCTTAGCGCAATTATTGATTGCAATAGGTTTTCTATTACGTTACCTAGGTATTTTGTATTTGTTGAGCTCGGATTCTTAACGCAATTATTGATTGCAATAGGTTTTCTATTACGTTACCTAGGTATTTTGTATTTGTTTGGAGGTCTGGAGGGGGTTGTTGAGCTCGGATTCTTACTTTCTCCTACTACTAGATTTTCTGCTAACCACGCTTCAGTTCCCATAACACATTGTTGTTACAAACACTTTACCAAGATTAAATGTTCTGTTGATGTCAAGCACACTTACTTTTCATGTCATTGTGACTCCCTGGACGAAAGGGTTGTCATGTATATCTCCGATTATTGTCAATATCTCGTCCGCAATATTGTTTCCATGCATCCTCTAAGGTATTTCCTTTTTGTTTTCTCTGTGGATTTTATCCATGAGTTGGCGACTTGATTTAGGGGCCATGAAACTGTCATCAATCGCCATCTTGCTGACCATTTCCGTCGCCTTCTTCCTCCCAACCTTTTCGTATGCCATTTGGAGGATACGTGGATCCGTTCTTGTGTATGATTCACCGCTTTTTGAGCTTCCATGCGGATGATTTGAATTTGAATTCTTTACACCTAAATATTCAATGACTGCAAGGGTTTTTAAATGGCTAAGCCATTCGGGTGCTTCAGTTATCATACTAACTTTCTTCCTGTAGCTTTCGTTGTCTTTTAGCTTAGTGTAGTAGCGATGAAAAGTTATAATATCTGTGGGTTGAGGATCAATTGAAGCATATAGTAACCTTTTCCCACTATCTTTTTCAGGAACAATTAACCATTTTTCTTGAAAATGTTTTTAAATTTGTTGTCCTTGATTATGACGAATACCTGGTTTACAGTGGTGCCTGAGTTTGAGTCCCATGGCCCATAGTCGTCGGAAAAGTCGTTGCGTTTACCCCCTTCACTCTGTTGAAGCCTCACTACAACGTGAACATTGCTTGTGTCCTAAAGTTACTCTTTCTGCTGGAGCATCTTCACTTAAAAGCCTTTTAAACCGTTCGTCGTTTTCCAAGAACCTTTTTTTCTGGATTTTCCTTAACTTGTTTGCTATCGATACTCAGGGATACCATGGCAAAGGAATGGTCTCTTTCTTTGGTAAAAGATATATTTGCTTCATTATCACTGTCCGCATCAGTTAAATCTTGAAGGTGATCGAAATGGTTCGATGACGACAATTCACTTTACAGTGATATTACTGATACATTAGAGCAACACCTTGGGGGTAGGGTAAACTTTTTGTAGATACCACTGAAGGCAAACAGTGGCTGAGAAACAAAAAGTTACTCAACAACAACAACAACAGAAAGAAGATAAAGATCAGAATCAAAGACAACAGCAATCGAATACGCAAAAACAACAAAGTCAACAAACACAAGAAACGAACCAACAACAAATAATGCAAAAACCAATAAACAAACAACAACAATGAATACATTGATATAGAATAATAAAACTCTATTATTATTTTGGGTCCACCCTTGTTGTTGAGTCCATAACGTGTATCCTCTAGATCTTCGTCTGATCAATGTTTCCCATTTTAAATTCATCGTCAGATTATGCGATTGCCGACAATTTACCTATTATTGTTCACGTGTTCTAATATTTATAATTGACTCCTGGCCTCGACTGCCCAAAGGCCGAGTTGTCTTTCTGCTATTCAACTCGTACCTAGAGGTAATTATTCAATAATTGCAAGTTAAAGAAAACATTAAGAATGTTCAAATTTATTTTAATTTGCACTTATGTAATAGTGCATTAAAAGGAGAGTAAATTCTAAGAATCAGTTGGAAAGGATCAGACACCATGTTATAAATAGATGTGTTAGCAATATCAACATTTGTGTTGAACTGGATTTCTCCTTAGCAATATTCTATATACATATGCAGGCATCCAAGGATTAAAGCCAAAGGTAACGATTTTTGCTTATGTATCCTACATTATATATATATATATATATATATATATATATATATATATATATATATATATATATATATATATATATATATATATATATATATATATATATATATAGTGTTCGTTTCGTACAAATAATTTCTACTTTCTTTATTAATTTAATGTATTTTATTTTGACCTAGAACTTCACATTACAATGAATTTAAAAATTTCTTTAGTAGTAAATGCATCACGTGTGTGTTTCTAGACAGCATTTGGGAGTTTGGGAGTATTTGGACAGTATTTGAGTATATGTTGGCAGTATTTGGGTGTATTTGGGTAAATCGTGCCACCCGATTTGCATAGTTCTTTTAACTATAGTGACAATGCCAATAAAGGCTTCATTACTACGTCGATAAAAAGAAATTCTGAAACTGTAAGTAAGTTTAGGACAGCGACCTTTTACATATATAACTTGAACAAGTATTGCTTAAAATCGAGCATTTCCAAATGAAAGATTTTTTAAAATATATTTGTTGACACGTTTCTTGCGCGGATTAATACTGTAATGAAATGTAGGTGATGCGCATTTGGTGAAATCTACCCGTTTAAGCAGTTCTTAGGTCTATGTGATTACTTATTTAATTATTGGAATTCGGTGCAATGGGAAATCCAATTACTAGGAGCAAACGTCACGTGGAGAAAGTGTTAGTGAGTTTCTATGATGCCATGGTCAACGAGTAGCAAATTCAGACCCAAACCGCATGACTGTCCATCTCATAATGTCGTCCTTCTTAAAATCTATTGGTGTACATTGGTGTTGTGACAAATGGTCCCTTTCAAATCATATATAAAAGGAACATTAACGTCTGCATACTGATATTAAAGCAAGAACATAGGACAATTTTCCTATTCGATCGTTGTTGTAATACCTCTCAAGTGACTTATTTCACAATATCATACGTCGCATCACACCACACCACACCGGACTCAATCATCCAATGGGAAATTATCACACACTTGTCAACAGGTTTGTTATTAAGATTGATTTTAAAATTTGTAAACACCCATTTATAGCTCATATGCAGTCTACAATTATGCACCAAAAGTAAAGATACAATATAAATATACCTAACAACACTTCTTCACACAAATCGGACCCCCTCTCTCACATAGATGTGTGACGTCATATATGAACGGCCCCAAATCAGAATTCGAATGCCTAATTCATCGTACTGAAGTAGAAAATATACCACTTGGTAACTTTCGTTTGTATGTATGTATGTATGTATGTATGTATGTATGTATGTATGTATGTATGTATGTATGTATGTATGTATGTATGTATGTATGTATGCATCTATCTCGATCAATAACTGACACACGTGATCCTTTGCTGGATCCAGTGTGCTTGAAAGGGCTGTTATTCACCGCATGATTTGTGTGTGTGTGTGTTTGTGTGTGTGTATATATATATATATATATATATATATATATATATATATATATATATATATATATATATATAACCGAGCAAATGCATTGTTTTTGGTACATACGCACATGTATACAAACATATGCTGTGAGTGTGTGTGTGTGTGTGTGTGTGTTAGAGAGAGAGAGAGAGAGAGAGAGAGAGAGAGAGAGAGAGAGAGAGAGAGAGAGAGAGAGACTTACGTTGACAGTTTTCCATTGCCAAGTTACGTTTACAAAACCAGACGGTGAAAAGGATAAGAAGACTGTGGCTCTTCATATCTATAATTTCATTAAGAGAGAGAGAGATAAACATGTATACATTGCACAGTACAGTTAGTGTAGCATCCAACGTTTAGCACATCAGCAGAAATTGACGCTATTCCATTTCTGTATAAATACCAGCTCTCTTTCGTTGCTGTTTTAACCCTTTATTTGTAGAATTTATAGAATTGTACGAATGTAGATAAGGCATGCAGGAGATTAGTTAAAAAAATGCAACAGCAACAGGCCAAATAGGGTGCAATAAAACTCGACTAAATTATAAAAGTTTAATTGACCATGTGCTTCGTCATTTAGTTATAACTTTCTAAGCATATAGTAATGTGTAAATAAACATTGGACTTTGGCTTACTTAGTTCTTCATACAGGTTGATGTACTAAATGCAGTTTCATAGGTGGTGGCAAGTTCGAAAGTCAAATGCAAGACAGATCACCTGAAATATACAAACATAATTCAAGTCGTCTAAGACCTTGATCAAAGATGATATAGGTGGCACTCACCAGCTATTATGTACTTTTGAGAGAGTGATGTATGTAAGGTGAAGTTGTTTGCATTTTAAACATGCACAGTGCAGAGAATGTTGGCATACCTATATGGTACTTTCATTTACTGTGGCTGAAATTTCTTTGGATATTGTACTTTTGGAAATTTAAATGATCTTAGCACACTACTAACTAAAATGACTGCTCCCTTGTGTTCTAATAATCAACATGAATTTGTCTAAAGTACACTATTCTTGGCAGCTATTAAAATATGGAAAATAAATTTTGCTAAACTAGACAATACCAGCTTCTAAAAATGCAATGAATGAGTTACCAAATACATAAAATGTAAAAAAGTTATCGGCTCTTTCTTTTACAATTTACCGCTGAAGTTCGAGAAATGAAAACGAGCAAGTAGAGCTAGCACCTTTTTGAAAGGTGTACATCTGGAGTAAGGCCAAGCTGTATACTCTCTAACTTATATTACATCCATCAATCATACACCAAAATAAAGGGAATTAAAGGTTCTTTGAACAATACCTAAGATATACAAAGTCTTTATTAAATAGCCAGTATAACTAGTGAGGAAACCAGGGGAAATTCATTTTCTTTAAAATTCTAACCTTTTGCTAAATACGAAACTGTAGAGCGCCACCATAAGCATATACACTAGGTCTGAGCAAAACCATGGATAGTAATAAAATCCTATGAGCTGCTTAATCAAAGCGTTAATATATACAAGTGGTCACTTAGACTAGCACTTAACAGAAATCTTGACGACAGAAATCTACATATAACAAGTTTTATAAAAAAAATAAGTTCAGAAATACGAACCTTTATCAGTTTACAGATCACCTTATAAATATGAGAAGATCTTTTCCTAACAGAACTCTTCAGAGATCGAAATGCTGAAAACTTACATATCTTGCATACTCCACTTCCGTGTAAATACCTATCCGACAAATTCCGTTGTTGCATGTGACATATCGTCTAGTAATGATACATATGCATACCAAGTTTTTTTTTTCCAATTAAGGACACTGATTGTTAAAAGAGGAAATATACCTCGTGTATACAAACACAGCATCTGTTGATATACATTTACTAGCATGCAGAGGCGGCTCATCCATACATGCAAACTAGGCGATAGTCTACGGCGCCATGTTAGATGGTTCGTCCAGTACGCAGTTGCTGGCAGCTATTTTATTGCCACCCCTAATAGCATACCATGTTTCCTACAAATAACTTCAACAGTTCAGGGGATTTGAACGGCAAAACTTTATTTAAACGATGGAGATATTTCAAATGCAATATTCTTACAAAGTCCACTATTCTGCCAGACTTTCAATTGTTATATTTCATAGCCCTCGATAAGACGCATCCACCTTTGTTTCTCCATAATATCTCCCTTGATTAGCGATTGCTTTCAATCATATTTGTCATATTACATGGTTTTGATGCGCGCTTAGTTTAGTTCTTAGTTCAATTGTCAGCCTCTCTGTCATTGTTTAGTAGAGTTATCGCCTATGATTATCAGTCCCACCCTCCTTCTTTCCAGCAGAATAAATCTGCTCATTATTATTTGACTGCAAGCAAATATGACATGCTGATTGGTATTAATGAAAAATTAACAGAGTTCAATTGTTAGTATTATGATTCATCTTATAGTCCCTAATTGTCAGAACCACCCATTATTGTTTTATTACAACAACTCCCTTGATTATTAATTAATTTTTAAAAATCATTTTGGTATTCAGATTTATTTTCATGACACCTTGTCTAAATTTAGTTATCAGCTTTCTGTATCGTTTAGCACAGTTAACGGTTTTATTTATCAGATTTAATTCGATTCTGCACAATAAATCTCTTAATTATTACTCAATTTCAACCATTTTGTTTTTACAGGAATCTTGATTTTAATAAGGCATTGATAGAAATGGAATGTCAACAGTTCACATCATCATCATCGTTTAGCGAAGTTTTAATCCACAATCGACAGGCCTCTCTTCTTTTATGTCTGTACAGAAACTGCTTTCTTTACTATTGAATTTTAACCTTATTTGGTCGACATATTAATGTTGAAAGGTTCTTGGATGAGATTATTCATCAACATGCGATGACATTATTTATCGTGTACATCAATATCTGAATACCGATGAAACCTCACTGACTTCAAATGTCTGCATTCTACGTCATGTGGCAGAGTTACAGTCCTTGGTTATCAGACCGACCCACATTTTGTTTAATTACTCCCTTATTGGATTTTAAAAATATTTAATAGACAGCTTGCAGTTAATACGACATCGGCTATGCTTGATTTTGTTATATTGGATTAGATGCGTGTTTCGGATACAACATCTTTCAGCGGAGTTATGGCTCCTGATTGTCAAACTATTCAACGTTATTTTCTGTACAATAACTCCCTTTGTTATGCAACTTTATGCTGGTGAGACCTTGGCTTAGTGTCATTTTCCAGCGCTCGATATATAGTATCATTTAGCAGAGTTATGTCCCCTAATTGTTGAACTCTTCTTTTTATTATGTCCCTTCATTATTATTAGTGGATTTCAAGAAAATAAAACACTTTTATACTTTTATGCCTTTATAAGAATTTGTCAGCATCCTATGTCATCGCTTAGTGAAGTTATGGGCTCTAAATTCTCCATTCACATTTTTTGTGCAGTTTTGCAGAGAGCCCACGTTTCCATTACCATAGTTGATATCATCTGTTGTCTTTTATGTTTCAAATGTATATTGACAAGTATTTGGAGCAGCCTTTTGGTGTCACCTTGCCATTTTCTCTACTGAAGTGCAATTCCACAGTTTCAACGAAAAGTTGGTGTCATGATTTTTTAGAATTGGGTGTTGTTTTTTTAAAGAATGTAAACTTTAAAAAAGAAATTCTAAGGTAGTAATACTCGACATGTAACTCCGATATATCATATTCAACATAGCCATCTTTAACATGTTTGTAAGTTTTTTTTTATAGTGCAGCATAACTGAATGACATATATACGAGGGTATCTGAAGAGTTCAGAATATATGTATTATAACATTTTGTTTCCTTTTACCTGTGAAATATTGAATGCTGGTGGCTGGACAAAATAATATTTTATAAAATTATCTGCATCTGCAAATTAAGCACAAAGAACACATCCAACATATATGCATCTGCTGTAAAGATGTTGGACAAGGAGAAAATTCTGCTACCAAACAAAGAGGATACTATAAATTCTGATGTTACTCTCTGGCTGGTACCAATCACCGACTTTAATTAAGTTATATCCTAAAATATTACGGTAATTACATCGCTTTAATCATGGTTGTGGATCAGTGAAAGTTGCCCCACGTTCTGCAAGACCGTTAACTGCGGAAAGTGGCTGGTCTGAAAGGCGGCAAATGATGAAAGATGCTCGATTAACAATCTCTATTATGATGGGGGATAATTCGTCAATTGTTTTTAATATATTAAAGAACCATTTGAGTCTCGGAAAGGTTTGGGCAAGATAAGTCAGAATTTGTTGATGGGTGATCAAAAGCAGACTCAAGAAGAAATCTACAAAAAGCTACAAGCCAAATATGAAAAAGTGACCAGAGATATTTAAATGAGATTGTCTCTGGTAACGAAACGTGGATTTACATCCCTAGACCGACTCAGGAGAACCTTAAAATACGTTCGGATCATAGAAAACGATCTGAAACCAGTCGGGCTGTCAAGAAACGTTTTTATTTATCAGCCCGCATCTGTGCCTGACTCTGCTAGTGTCATTGGAAATTTTGTGCTTATGAAAGTGTTGCTTAAAGTTGTGAAACACTACAGTATCCATCTTCTCCTAGATAAATCAGTAGCACACCCACATCGGTCATCTTTAAAGAATTCAAGCAGAAGCACATGATCTAATGTTTGTCACATCTTGCATACAGCTCTCTTAGCTAATCTGAATCCTGCGATCAACGATTCACTACGGGGTCTGAGATCTGACATTAACTATGCTATTCGACGTGCAGTTTTCCAGTGTTTGAACATATCATATCATTGTATTGTCTGGGTAGTAAAAATCGTTGCACGATGCGTTCTGATGAAACCAAGGACATACAATTAGAAATACAAGTCCACTATCTCTTAAAAATGATTGCATTGTGCTGAATTACATGTTATCTTATGGTGAGCATGGCTGTAGGCCATATGTCTTGAAATTCAAATTTTTGCGAAGCTTAACTGTTTATAGTTTTTGTAAAATGATAATAACATTTAGAACCAGACACTGAGTTATTAATTATAACAAAAATTAAGACTACAATTATCAATCTTTGAGTCATTCTGTGTGACAATTACTACCAGCTTAAATTTTCTTTAATTGCAAAATCGTCTTGTAGTAGTAGAAGATAATTGATATTCCTTTCTCAGAGACCCCCCGCCCCCCAAAAAAAACGTTGTAAGTTAACATTTTTGTCAGCAGCCTTTGTTAGCTCAAAATGATAACACATTTTCTGACAAAAATATGTTTTGTGGCCGAGGTGTCTCTGAGATAGGATACATCAACTATCTCTAATACTATGTACTTATTAGTCAAAATGTTATATTAAACAAATAAAATATTATATATATATATATATATATATATATATATATATATATATATATATATATATATATATATATAATGTCATTCTGTTATTCAATCAGACATGTTGGATTTGATCTAACAAATAGATTTTGTAAAAGATTTAATTCGATCAAAGCAGCGTCAGCATATACTGGTATAAAACCTAAAATAATAAGCGATTGCATTAAAAAGGTAGGTTATCATACATCACCGAAATATGTATCAGTATGGCTATTCGCGGTTGAAATGATATGAGAATAGCAGGATGGGCAGATGATGTGATGACATGGTCGATATATTATTTGATAAAGACACAAAATTAAACATCTACGTTTTATTATAATCTTTTTCATATTTGCTGACTCTCATTGGCAGAATATCTGTTAACATACTATCAATAATACGGAACTCACATATTAAATCGTCCATATCATATTTTATGTCACGCAAGTAAGATCGAATTTGATCAAATAATTTTTGTATGTGATTCTTGCTGTTTTGCAAGCATTTATTTTAGCCATAAGTCGAGGTTCAACTTTTTTACACGCTGCTGCAAGAGAAACACCGACACCAGATTTTATTAACAAAAACGTATTTAATGATGCGCCACTTGAAATTATAACAGAGCCGGTCATTAGTAGCAGTAAATATGATATTACCCGAAGTATTTTGTTATAGTATTTGTAACATTTTTGACGCACCAAAGATTTTTATGATAGTATCTGTATTATTGCATTAGAGCGTCAAAATCTTGTTCCGGAATGTTTTCTGAAATATGATTAAACTCAACTATATTCTTTTTTCATTTTATAATAATTGTTTAGATATTTTAAGTAACCAATTCGGGAGTTTCAGCTACAAACTGAATACACCACCAGTAAGTAGCTGCGGTTAACTTTTTATTATCCGCTATCAACATAAATGTTTCCTTGATATCTATGTTTAGCACAATAGATACAGTTCCAAAAAAAAAATCATCGATCAAATGACGCCATGGAAATGTTGTAAATATACTAAACTTTGCACTACTAAACACATACAATCTATATACACCAGTGACCTCTGCAAAAATGTTTAAGAGTGTTATTTTGCTGCGACCATGTTGCTTTGCCTGATGCAACTGTGTACACAATATTTTTTTAATTTGTTTGTGAGGAATTTTACTAAGACCAGATTTTTTAAATAATGTTAGGAATGCCACTAATGATATCGTTAAGTTTTGCGTTAATGTCAGCGAGATCAATTATAACAGTTGAAAGAGTTCCAAAAAATTAATTTGTGGTTCTGTTTTTGTTTCTACGAAAATTTAAAAATGTACCTATGTGATTAGAAAATTCAGTTTTAAATGCAGCTATTTCATCATTGATAGTCGTTAACGAAGTTGTTATTGGAATTTCCTTATCGTTGACATATTTTTTAGTTGCAGCATCAAAATCTGTTTCTGGTGTTTTGAGATTACTAATACCATTATTATTCATATTAAGAAATGCAAACATGATACCACCGCGCACTGACACGTACTTGGATCCTTGATCGTCGACGTATTTTTTCGTTGCTGCATCTGTATCTGCGACTGGGGTTTTAAAGATTTGTAATTTTTTCCTGACATTATTATGTCATCAGTAAATACATCGCCAGCTTTCTTAACATAATGGTTAACGGACTTACCGGAATCTTGTATTTTACCTTGATCGGCAAAAGTAATTATATTATTAGCAACCGCTGTGGGAATTCGTACAAGTACATCTGATAGTTGCTCGTTTTTAATCGTCCTTCTTTATCTTGAAAAATAACAACTTCATTTTGATCAACACTTGTGATATTTAACAAATTAGTAATTTCGCTTTTGAGCTGTTTGAGAGTTGCGTATTTAGATAAGTCACGTTGCTTTCGATGTTGTATTGAAAACTATATACAATAATTTTCATAGAAAATAGTATATAATTAATGGAAATACAAGCAAAGTATATAAAGCATATAGAAAATCTAAAAAATCTTACGCAGTCTCAGGCAAGATTTAAACAGCTAGTACAACAAGCACGACGTGGTCAAGTTGCTGCAGCAGAAACAGCAGCTACAGTTCTCAAACGAGTTACTGAGGCTTTACTTGGAAAACAACCAGGAACTAAACCACTATCAGAAGAAGAAGCTAAAACATTACAAGAAAAAGGTTTACTCGGATTAGTTAATGAACAACAATAGGCTACTACTGAAATAATTATTGAGAGATCTGATGCAGAAAAAAAAGAAGATTAGCTGAGGTACTTGCAGGAAATATAGCTGATCCTGCTGCTAGACAAGCTGAAACAGATCGGTTAAAATAATTCGCTAGAACTTGAGCGAAGATTATCAGAGTTAACAACACAAGGAATAAAAAATATTATAACAAATTTATCAGGAGAAATAAAAGATATTAAAGAGGAGCAAAAAAGAGTTGGTGAGCTTACTATAAAGTTTATGGAAGTTGGAGAGCAAAGACTTTTTTTAAAAAAAGACCAAATGATACGATAAAAGATAATGAATATGATGAATATTTAGAGAAGGAAAATATAAAAGACATTGATAATATAAATAAATGGACCGATGAAGAATATAACACATTAATTGATAAACTAGATGCAATAATAAGAGACAGAGCATTGCTAAAAATGAGTTAAACACGGTTACAGAAACTAAAAATATGCTTCCACTTCCTGATAGAATAAGACATTGTGTTATTGCTCTTATATTTGGAAGAACAGCAGAAAATAGTAAAGCAAAACGTTTTGGTAAGGGGTGGAATTTTAAAAGGAAATTTACTGCACCCGATAAAATTCGTGCGGAAAAATATAGAGGAGAAAAAACAGGAACTGGAGTTAGAATATTCGCATCAGTTACTGAAATGATCGGCAGACTAATGCTATGAATATCATCAAATGAAGCGGGAAATATTGGTGCTGAAATCAAAAATGAACTTATTGATATACATGACAATTTGAGATCGAGAAATTTATTAACATCTAACGAATACAATATTTTGCACCGCGATGTCATTGCGGCGACTTAATTTTATAAAAATATAATAATAGATGTCAGCAACATTATTACTCGACTCCAGCCAATCTGATAAAGATAGCGCGAACTTTTCACTAAAGTATAATCCGCCGATAGAACTAGATTGTGAAAAACAAGACGAAATTGGATTAATTTCATGTACTTGTTGGAATGCCATGGCAAATGTTAAAACTAGCATTATTGATGAGTGTGAATTTCTAAATATCCACAACACTTGGAGAAAAGCCAGAATTCTGAAGCATGATGTAGAAGTTGCTCAGGTGAATGTTGAAGATGTTAATAAACAAAGTAAGCGAAATGCACGCAACAATCCAAGAACCTAAATTTGTTATAAATAATAAATATCCACCTAAAACTCAGCCTTGAACATCATTTCAATTTCCGCAAGGCGCCTACAATATAATCGACTTAAATAAAGTAATAAAAGAACTTATAAAAGAAAATAAAGGAAATGCAGATGATTTTGAGCTAGCACCGAATTATAATACATTGCGAACTAGAATAAAAGTAAACAAAATGGTTTTATAGCTAGCTTTATATCACCAATAAGCATTGCATCATTGATATTATTTTGTCATGGAAATTATCCTGGTCTTATTGGTACTCCTATCACGTATGATGGTGAAAAGCCAGTAGATATAACTGATGTAAACACGATATTGGTAAATTGCTCGATTGCGTCTGGTTCTTATTCAGCCTAAGGCAGCAAAGGTCAGACTATATACAGTTTCTCGCCAGAAGTTCCACCAAGGTCTCTCATGCTAATCAATCCTCGTCATATTATTTATTATCCGCTAAATGTTGAAAATCAAATAACAGAAGTAAATATGCAGTTGACGGATCAATCTGGACGGCAGTTGGATTTAAATAATGAAGTTGTTACTTATTATTTGCACCTACGCTTTGCGTAGGCGAACAACAGTGAATATATGTATTTTGAAAGATTTGATAACAAAATTATACAACCTCAGATATAATGAAACAAAAAAGTTTACAGAAGAAAAATAGTAGGAGGATTTTTCGGAAATATATTTACTAAAATTGTTGAAAATGTTCCAGGACTATCTCGTAAAGTTGCGCAAATTGCACTTGACGCGATAAAGCTTTTGCAACTGGAGCTGCATCTGATGCTGGAACGTCTGTGGGACAAAAATGTCTGATAAAATAAAAGGCGAACCGAAGACGCAAGACGCAATCAAGTAAGTTTTTTTTTTCTGAAATCGCACCAACAAAAGAAACCCAGAAAGTAATGATAACAACAACAACAAAAACACTTTTATCACCAAATAAGGCTGGCGTTAGAACATTTAATACCAGAGACGAGAACGTATTTCTACTGCCTCACAAAGCAATGCTAGAAGTTCGTGGCCAAGTTATGACAGCTAATCCGCCTGTTGCAATTGCTGCTGGAATAGAAGTAGCTCTTATAAATAATGGTTGGTGTTTATTTAGAAGTGTTCGATATCAGCTGTCCAATCAAACTATAGAAGATATTTAAAATCACTTACAAGTTGCAAGTACGATTTTAAATATTGTTTCTTTTTCCGATGATTACTCCAAATCAACTGCAACGAACACTATGTGGTTTAAAGATACTGGAAATGGATTAGCTGAACTAGGCGAATTTTTATACAGAGGTATTTTGACACACGGAGCTGATGCTGCTGCAGATCTTGTAATTGTGAGAAATTTTCTTATGGCTAATGCTGCAGCGCTAGGTATAATAGCACCAGTTGCAGGCGCTAATGCAGACGCTTGAAGAGTTTCACTTACTGCAGCTTGCAGTAATCTTTTATATAACACCATCAAATGCAGCCTCAGACGCTGTCGCAATGTTAGATTTAATTCTTAGCACAATTGTTAGCATAAGAAATTCACGTTACAATGGTTTGGCTAGGAGAAGAGACCTTGCAGCAGTATCATGTCAGATTACAATGATGCTGCCACTAAGTACAATATTTGGCTTTTGCAAAGACTATACTAAAGTATTTCCTGGAGTTAAGCATACGCTTATTTTAGATCGAGCAGAAAAAAAACGATTGCCTATTTAGATTTGGCGGAAATGATGTACAATTTATTATAAACAAACTTGTGCTGTGGATGTCAAGAGTAATTCCGTCCGTCACTAAAATGTTAGAACTAGGTGATATGCTGGCAAAACGCACGAATAAAATTAATTTTCAGCATCATAAAATATATCAAACAGCAGTTCCAAATACCACCGACTACACATGGCGAGTTGCAACAACATCGAGAGAACAGCTGCCGCGTCAGTTATTTGATGTATTTCAGAGACAAGATCGACGTGGAAACCAACAACAAAATAATGGAATATTTGACAACGCTGATGTTAGAAGAATATATGCCAGAATAAATTCAAAGCAATATCCAGAACGAGCGATCGAATGCAATTTTGCAGATGACGCTAATAAAAACATTAGATTTTACATGAACCTGCTCGACTCAATGCAGAAATATCAAGATTCTGAAGATGGGACTCATATATCAGTAGAAGAATTTCGTACACTTTATCCGATATTTTACTTTGATGTTAGGAGTGAGGTGTGGACAGCACAGCTGACATTGAGATTACTTTAGACGCTCGGGGCCGCTCCAGCAGCAGTGCTAAACGTGTATGCACTAGTGATAAGCGACAGATTTGTTACAATTGACTCTGTCGGAGGTAAAATTACAGTACAAGTTTAATCTGTAATCGTTATATAAGATGACAAAATATATCATAAAGAAGTACATTTAACTCATGGCCAGGTTAAAAAAAATTAACAGCTGCTGTTGCGAAGCGGAGGCCGGTTTCACGGAAGATCAACCCGAGTGCTTTGGGATCTTTAACAAAATTATTCTTAACCAAAAATCAAACGAGTAAATACGATCGCAAAAAAACTTTCGTTTTAAATTTGAGCGCTGCACAAATAACCGCGATGTCAGTCGGGCGCTATCAGCAACAGCCAAAACATTACTGCCTAAACTTTTGCAGTGTTAGGTACATTAGGGATAGCAGCTGAGTCAAGAGCAGTTCATGGCGCATCAGAAAAGACAGTTAAACGTAGTGGTTTAAAGAAAAGTTTTGTCTAAAGATTAGAAATAATGCCTAAACGAAAAACTGTGCATAAAAAGACAACGACGAAAAAAAGACAGGTGGATCTTTTCCAATAGCCCCATTACTGACAGGATTAGCGGGAAGTCTATTGCCGGTCTGTTAGGACGAGGAAGAGGACTAATGCTGCCGGGAACAAGGCGTTAAATAATTTTGATATACTTGATCAGCTTAAAAAAGTTAAAAATTTTCATGGAGTTTATTCCAAAGACGAGCTTACAACGATTCAATCAAAGCAAGCGACATCGTGTGTTATAAATGTACAAGATTTTAGTGACGGATCTGGTACACATTGGGTAGCTGTTTCTGATAACAACTATTTTGACTCGTTCGGAATTCCAAGTGATGCGGTAAAACGGTATATGAGTAAATACAAAATAACAAATTATTCTTCTAATCAAATTCAGCCAGTTGGAACTTCCGCTTGTGGATATTATTGCATAATGTTCATTAAGCAGATGATAAAAAATCCAGATTTTTTAAAGTTTATTTTGCAATTTGACAAGCAACCCTCACACGTTAAAGATGAAATTGAGATTCATTTTTGCAAAGCTTTCGATTAATTTTGTCTAAACTCACAGATATAACAATGTCAACATACTGTCTCAAGTGTAAAACTAAAACTGAAAATAAAGACGAAAAAGCGGATAAAATGAAGCATAATAAAATAATGCTAAAAAGTATTTGCGCAATCTGTGGAAAAAGAAAAAGTATATTTTTACCAGCAGCAAAGTCAGGGGCGGGTTGTCCTGACGTTATTTTAGTAGACAATTGAAACAATCGGAAAAATTCAGTAATATTTCTTATTTTTTTAGGGTCAAAACCCCGGAAAGGTTAACGGAAATTAGCATTACGTTTTTTATTTATCGATCTAACTAGTTTTTCAAGTTATTTTGCTTGTGTTTTATATATTTTATGATAATTTTGCGATAAAAAACTAGAAAAAAACCCGGATTTGATCGATAAATAAAAGACGTAATGTTAATTCCCGTTAAGCTCTCTGGGGATTTGACCTAATGAAAACTAGCAAAATGAGCTAATTACATTGCAAAAATCGACTAAAACACCCTAAAATAATCAACAAATTTATTTTAATAAATCAACAAATTTCATAAAAAAAATTGTCAGTTATAAATAAATAATGAAATGGAACTGCGATTGAGATTGAGATTTATGTCTCGAACAAAATAAAATTGTTACATATTACCAGAAATGCAACAACAGAGAAATAATTGGAACGGGAATAGATATACATAAATTAATTCGTAAACTGCCGAAACTGAAAGATGGTTGGACATTGCTAGGTAATAAATATACTGGACCATGGAATCCGCTTGATGAGCAACTTGATGAAAATGATAAGAACCCTACAATCAGGTTGATGCAATAGCGATGCGTCATGATATCTGCTACAGAGATATTGAGCAAACGAGTGGCGAAACAAAACACAGCTGCGACAAAATAATGTTAGACGAACTTCGCGAAATGAAACCAAAAAATATGCGAGAACGTGTCAATAGACGGTTGGTAGCGGGTATTATTGGAACAAAATATAAACTCGGACTCGGAGAAGACTTATATGATGACTCAGCGTCGCTTGCAGTCGAACTACACAGACCTAGAAAAAAGTTTCCGCGACGCAAGGTTGTAACAAATGCCGTTGATATTTGGGAGATAGATTTAGTTGATATGTCAAATCTAGCTCAATTTAACATTGGCGCTGATGGCGCACCGCGGCAATATCTTTTTAATGTTGATGTTTTTAGTAAATATGCTTTCAGCTTACCAGTTTCGGATAAAAACCGGGACTTCAATGATTGACTCGCTAAAGCATATAATAACAACAACAGAAGAAAACCAAACAAAATCTGGACCGATCACGGAGCAGAGTTATTTAACAAAAAGCTCGAAGAGTTTTTGGAACAAAATAACATTAAAAATTGCGTTACTGGAAATGAGGGAAAAGCGTCATTGTCGAACGATTTATTCGCACGCTTAACGAAAAAATTCATAAGTATTTGACAACTAAAAACACGAATAAATACATTGACAATTTACAGAATATCGTTGACGAATATAATAACATGAAACACTGAACCCTTTTGCACGGTAAAAAGGAAAATGTCGCCAAACGACAAACTTGCAAATCCAATGCTAGCTAACGAAAAATGAAACGCAGACATAAATTTAGAGTTGGTAATAAAGTTAGAATTTCTTTGACTAAGAAAACTTTTGAAAAGGGGTTTACGCCGAACTAGAGATAAGAAGTATTTGTTGTGGATAAAGTACTTATAACAATGCAATTTACATACTCGTTGAAAGACTTATTAGGAGAACCCCTAACTGGCAGTTTTTACGAGCAGGAACTTCAGAAAACAGAACAAGATATATTTGTTATTGAAAAGTTTTAAAATGGAAAAAC